>BSBK01002762.1:422500-650000 GCA_027943335.1 Chamaecyparis obtusa
TCATAGTTAAACTTAAGAACATAGTTAACTATAATCCTAACTTTAATCCTAGAACCCTAACATATTATAGATAATCCTAACACAAATTGTAACCCTCAACCTTGATCATACTCGTAATTGTAACCATTAACCTTTAACTCTAACCTTAACAATTTAATCCTAACTATAACCCTAAATATTAATTGTAACAATAACCAAAACCCTAACCCTAACTATAATCCAAAGTCTAACCGCAATTCTAAGTGTAACCATAATTCTAACCCTAACCCTAAACAAATTTCTAACCCTAACCATAAACCTAACCCTAACATTAAACCTTAACACTTAATCCTAAATGTAAATGTAACTATAACTATAACCAAAAGCCTAAACCCCAACCCTAACCATAGTCATATACTCATTAAATGCTAAACCCTAACCATAAATGCTAAAATATAATTAGAAATGGTAAACCATAATTATAAACCTAAACCAAATCCTAACTATAAAATTTTAATCTTAACATTGATCCTAAGCTTGATCCTAACACTAACCACAATCAAAATCCTAACCCTGACCATACTACTAACCACATGATGTATTTACCCTAAGCTTGATGATATCCTAATCCTATGCCCCAATCAGTGAACATGTAATTAGTGAACATAATTAGTGAACATTATTAGTGAACATAATTAGATAATTAGATTTAACTTAACCCAACTATAATTATGTATAATTATATTCAACATCAAGAACCTAATCTCAACCTTAAAAAACCATAAATTTGTAAACTAAAACCCAATGTAAATACTCGTGCAAATTAATCATAGTTATAACCCTAACCTTAATTAGTCAACATAATTAGTGAGTTCATAATTACTAATCTAACAATTTTACTAATCTAATTCTAAGTGAACATAATTAGTGAACATGTAATTAGATAGCATAATTAGATAACTAATTACTAATCTAACAATTACTAATCTAATTAGTGAACATAATTAGATAATTCAATATAACTTAACTAGAATATAATTAGTGAACATAATTAGATAACTAGAATAATTAGTGAACATAACTAGATAATTAGATAACTTAACCCAACTATACATAATTATATTCAACATCAAGAACCTAACCTCAACCTTAAAAAACCATAAATTTGTAAACTAAAACCCAATGTAAATACACGTGCAAATTAATCATAGTTATAACCCTAACCTTAATTAGTCAACATAATTAGTGAGTTCATAATTACTAATCTAACAATTTTACTAATCTAATTCTAAGTGAACATAATTAGTGAACATGTAATTAGATAGCATAATTAGATAACTAATTACTAATCTAACAATTACTAATCTAACAATTACTAATCTAATTAGTGAACATAATTAGATAATTCAATATAACTTAACTAGAATATAATTAGTGAACATAATTAGATAACTAGAATAATTAGTGAACATAACTAGATAATTAGATAACTTAACCCAACTATACATAATTATATTCAACATCAAGAACCTAACCTCAACCTTAAAAAACCATAAATTTGTAGACTAAAACCCAATGTAAATACTCGTGCAAATTAATCATAGTTATAACCCTAACCTTAATTAGTCAACATAATTAGTGAGTTCATAATTACTAATCTAACAATTTTACTAATCTAATTCTAAGTGAACATAATTAGTGAACATGTAATTAGATAGCATAATTAGATAACTAATTACTAATCTAACAATTACTAATCTAATTAGTGAACATAATTAGATAATTCAATATAACTTAACTAGAATATAATTAGTGAACATAATTAGATAACTAGAATAATTAGTGAACATAACTAGATAATTAGATAACTTAACCCAACTATACATAATTATATTCAACATCAAGAACCTAACCTCAACCTTAAAAAACCATAAATTTGTAGACTAAAACCCAATGTAAATACTCGTGCAAATTAATCATAGTTATAACCCTAACCTTAATTAGTCAACATAATTAGTGAGTTCATAATTACTAATCTAAAAATTTTACTAATCTAATTCTAAGTGAACATAATTAGTGAACATGTAATTAGATAGCATAATTAGATAACTAATTACTAATCTAACAATTACTAATCTAATTAGTGAACATAATTAGATAATTCTAGATAACTTAACTAGAATATAATTAGTGAACATAATTAGATAACTAGAATAATTAGTGAACATAACTAGATAATTAGATAACTTAACCCAACTATACATAATTATATTCAACATCAAGAACCTAACCTCAACCTTAAAAAACCATAAATTTGTAAACTAAAACCCAATATAAATACTCATAGTTAATATAACCCTAACCTTAATTAGTGAACATAATTACTAATCTAACAATATTAGTGAACATAATTAGATAACATGTAATTAGATAACTAATTTATATGCATGTTTAAATTTATAGTTCATGTATGCACGTTTAAATTTGTAGTTCATGTATGCACATTTAAATTTGTAACATGTATGTTTCTTAAATTTGTACATGTACATGCATGCAGTGATCTCTCTATATATATTCAGATTGTTTATCTATTACACATGGCATCCGGTAGAGCTTCCGTAGATTCTGGTGAGGCTAGTGTTCATGGGGGGGTGGTAGTGCTCATAGTTGCAGCTCTCACGCATCAGCTGATACAGCTAAGGCTAGACAGAAGTTATTTGCAAATACTATTGACAGATTGTGACGAGCACTACAGATTTTGGAGGAGACGTTAGTTTCATCCACCACTATCCCTAATAGGGATAGGGTGAATGTTATTAGAGATGAGATGTTACGTATGATTGACACTTTTCAATCATACAACCCATATGATGAGATTAGTTCTCATGGATTCTATACTTCTTTGTCTCGCAGTGTCACTAGCACTGTGAAGTACAACACCATTGATACACTTGTTACCACCCTTATGGTGAAGGGTATGTTTCCTCATTATTTAGATAAGAAGAAGGTGAGAGGATATATGGTGACGAGATGTGAGGATGATCTTGTGGGACCCTTCATATATCCTCGATGGTTGGCCTCGCAGCATAGGTGGCCCCAGAAGGATGAGCTGCCACTGTATTTCTGCAAACAATTGTATGCAAAATTTCATTTGCATTTGGATGTTGATTATACAGATATTCCCAGTTATGTTGGGCAGGGGAAGGGTAGATTATATGATAGGTTTAGAGCACCTGATGCCCTTGTGCCTCCTGATAAGCGGGCAAGGGTGGGTCCAAACCTTTTGGTCATACCAAAAGGTTTGGAAGTAGCAGGAGGGGTTGCGGCAGATGAGACGCTGAGGATTGATGTGTATTCTAGCATAGCTACTATCACCACATAGGTTCAGGAGATGTCATCTGATCATGTGGGTAGATATGTGTTACGTTCAGGTTCAGCCATTCCTACACCTACACAGCCTGGTGCATCATGTAGTGGTGGTGACTTATATGATATAGTTGACATACCATCTCCTCTAGAGGTTGTAGCTATATCAGATATGGACCATTTGTGACACACGAGCGCATGTTTATCTAGTGATTTACTTTTAGCATATCAGACCATACAGATGCTTAGTGAGATGTCACTCGGGGAGGTTCCTGCATTTGTCAGGACATATAGTGCTCAGCAGACTACACCACCCACAGGTTCTTAGCAGTGTACACCACCCACAGGTCCTCAATAGACTACAACACCCACAGGTCCTCTACCTACTGCACCACCCATAGGTCCTTCACCTACTGCACCACCACCTACAGCTCTTCATTAGACCACTTAGAGCACTTCATCAACGCATCGAGGTCGTCAGCTCTTTACTACATTGCTTACAGACACGGATATTGATCCTTCAGATATACAATGTGATTCAAGAGAGTTGAGTGCTATTGGTAGAGCATTAGGGGGTCTGATTGGTGTTGTTCCACCTAATGCACCTGGATATGGAGATTTACAGACTCCACGTGATGCATAGGTATATCGAGATGTTTGTTCAAAAAATTAATTTTTCTATGATCATAAGTATTTAAAATTTATTATATATGTACATGATACATATGTGTGACATGTATTTTGTTTATTGTACACAGACATCAGGAGGAGGTGGAGCGGCATCAGGAGGAGGTGGTGCACCGACATCAGGTCACGGATCTGGACAGGGCCCTAGTTGAGTGTCTATATTTCATGTGACATTTCATATTAGACATTTCATTTTAGACTATTTCATATTAGATATTTCATGGTTATATATCCAGTTACATGGTACATATGGTTATATGCTTATAGAGTTACATGTGGTATATGGTTACATGGTTACATATTTCATCTTTTAGACTTATTTCATCTTTTAGACTTATTTTTTGTGTACACATGTGTTAATGTATGTACATTATATATTATGCCATGTATAGTCAATGCTATTTCATCTTTTAGACTTATTTTTTGTGTACACATTATTCTAATTAGTGCACATAATTAGATAACATAATTAGATAACTAATTACTAATCTAATTACTTTAATCTAACAAAATTACTGTTCTAATTAGTGAACATAATTAGATAGTTCATAATAGATAACTAATTACTAATCTAATTAGTGAACATAATTCTAGATAATTAGATAACTTAACTAACAATTACTAATCTAATTAGTGAGTTCATAATTAGATAACTAATGTTATTTCATCTTTAACTAACGTAAAATTAACTAATCTAACTAACATATAATTAGTTAACTAATTTGTTATTTCATCTTTAACTAAACTAATTAGTGAACATAATTAGATAACTAACTAGATAACATAATTAGTGAACATAATTAGATAACTAATTACTAATATAATTAAGTTAATCTAACAATTACTAATCTAATTAGTTCAAACATAATTAGATAACATATCTAACAATTACTAATCTAATTAGTTCAAACATAATTAGATAACATAATTAGATAATTAGATCTAACTTAACTAACAATTACTAATCTAATTAGTGAACATAATTAGATAACTAATTTGTTATTTCATCTTTAACTAACGTAAACATAATTAGATAACATAATTAAAGATAACTAATTACTAATCTAACCGACATAACTAACTAATCTAACTAAAATTTTAACATAATTAAAGTAAAACATATAATTAACTAAAGCATGATTACATACATACATACATAAAAACATATTTGCTATATATATGAGCTCAAACATGAAACTTCAAGCTAGATAGAGTTCAAATATGAAAGTACAAGAGCTACAAAAGGAAGTTTATTCAGAGGCTTATAGAGTTCTAAAGCTCCTGATACATATAGTCTGGATCCTCTCTATCTTTTATTATCTCCAAAAGTTTTTCATGTTCTTCAATAGACAACCTCCACTTCTGAATTTTGACACCTCATTTTTTTGGCAATGCTTCGAATTGCAGCTTTGTTGCTATAACCAACTGACTGTAATGTAGAACTTTTTTGTCAGACATGTATTCAACAAATTGAACACCATTTTTGTTAACCTTTTTTTGCTGATAATAGGTTCCTTCAATAATAACTGAACCAGTTGGATATGTCTGTTCATCATCATCTACAATTTGTTCTGTCAACTTGTATTTTGCTTTCGTGCATCTTAGTAGATAATAATCTACACTTTCTATATTGTCAGGCTCCGCAACTACAACAAAAATATCACCTAGATACAAATGGATTCTATTAAAATTAAACATCACTTAAATATGATAAATTAAAATTAAATAAAAGAATATGTATGTGCATGCACCTGTAACAACTAGATCAGAGACACGCTCATAATCAGCTGAATATATAGGATCATGAATGTTTATGTTAATGTCATCATCTTCATAAGGAGGCATTCTGATTAACTCCTTCATATCCCATCGTGAAACATATCCATTTGCAATATTCTCACATTGACTTAATGGATTGTCCTCAATGCAGTGAGCACAAAAACATGATTTTTCTCTAACTTGAATCAAAATAGGCTTGTGTTGTCCTGTAGTGATCAATTGATGTAAACTTCTAATACCAACAATTCTTTGACAATTGTAAGGATTAGATCAGTCTATATCTGTTACAAATATGAAATAAAAGTTGTACATTTTTAAATCAGTTCAATTGTGAAAAGATTGACATGAACACAAAATTAAAATTTTATGTAACAAAATATAAATTACCTTTCACTTCCCAAAAATAACGTTTGTTGTATTTGGTGTCCCGAGGAGCAAAATGACTTTGACACCATTCAATAATTTTCTTTGAATTGTCTATCATGTTACCTATGTATATTTTTGAATTATCAGTTTAAAGAAAATACATCTAAGCTAAAATTTTAAATTATTTGAAATTCATATATATATATATATATATATATATATATATATATATATATAACTATTGAACATCATGTGTACCTGCAAGTTCATGTTGGTGAAGTGCACGCTTCACACATGCTCCTGCTCCATTGTGCTCTCCTTTTCCATGTCCACTTTCAAAGAAGTTTCACAAAAATTTAACATTACGTCTAGCATGTTGCATGGCTAGCCAATTAAAAGCTTTTGCAGATTTAAATTTTCCTGCAAAATTAAGTTGCACATGTGCATACATACATGTCATCCTTTAATGATTTAAAAAAAAATGAAATGAAAATAAAAATAAATTGAAGTATCAATACACATACCTGCACAACCATCAGACCAAATCCAATGTTGCGAAGCCTTTATCCCGCGATTTGCAATGTCTTCAAAAAACATTGCAAAACAATGAGCCACATAGCTCCTATCATGAACCTTATCATCACTGATATAGAAATGAACCTCCTTGATGATAATGTGTTCATTTGGACCGAGACTTTGTACCTCATTCAAATTATATTGTGCATGTCTATAGGTCACTTGCACAAATATTGCAACCTGATCAGAATGATAATATTGAGCTTGAAGCTCTTTTTGAGGGGAAAATGTATAGTTCTCAGCAAAATCTACAATTGAAAGAATACAACCAGGTGGAAAACAATCTTTCGAATCACGAAATTGTTTAGCTTGCCATCGTGCACCATGACAATGCTGGATATGTGGATAAATGAGAGTACGAAATCTGGTCATAAACTCAAGGTAGGGCAATTCACTCTCCTTCAAAATAATTTTTTTGGATTCATCTCCACTCCTTGTTTGATATGTCTCATATTCAAATCTTTTCCACAAAACTAGTGTTGAAACATTAATATTGTTAATTTGCAATGGAAATTTATGCAAATCTCCACAATCACTGCATGCATTCTTTATGCACTATACTTTGAACTCATCTGAATCTTCTAATTTATCACATAAAATAGATTTCACAAATTGTGTCGTACTTCCAGGGATGACCATATTTGAATCAAGAACTGCCATAACTTTTTTATATGATTGCAGGTATAGATGAAACTCAACATGATTTCGACAACAACAAGTTTCACGAACCTTATTTATGCGTACAAAGCAAGGGCACAACCTCTCAAACATTCTCTGACATATTTTCACATCTGAAAATTCTTTCTTGAATTCTTCAAATAATTCACTTTGTGTTGTATCTATAAAATGTTTTGGATGTGCAATTTTCATACCAATCTCTTCATCTTTCATCTGTATTGTATCTCTTCTATTAGAAGAAACATGAGAGTGAGCGGTCCAATATTCAATGACTAGTTTTTTTACATCTTCAGAAATTCTATCTTTTCGAGGAAGCCTACAAATACTTACCCAATTGTGTTCAATGTTTTCATCTAACATATTTCTCTTCCTGATATATCTTTGAATAGTTCTTCTAGATACATTCAGTAAATCAGAAATTGAATTCACTTGCTTTCTCTGTGTCAACCTCGTACTAGATAAAGTAGTCATAATTGCTCTACGTGCAGCACTTAAATCAACTCCTCGACTTGAGTTATTAATGCTATTCAATGCATCTTGCAAATTTTGAACTATTGTTCGATTTACATTGTCTCTTGAGTTTTTCTTATTGTCAACACCCAACAACTCCAAAACAGGAGTCATTTCTTTTTTCCTGAATAACTTAACAAATAATTGAGCTCTTCCAACCATACTTTTATTTTCAAAGTATTCATCCCAAAGTTTTTTGCAATGATTTTTAATTGTACTTTTAGATAACATTTCTTCTGATGAAAGTTGATTGAAAAGTGAATCCTCATTCATCTCAATCAAATTGCCCATGCCAAAAGATATATTTCCACCTCTGGAACTACCAATTTGTTCCCCTGTTTCAGTTGCATCTTCTTGAATATCAATAGGTTCTTGCTGATCTTCTTCAATATCAATAGGTTCTTGCTGATCTTCTTGAACTTCAATAGGTTGATCTTGATTATCTATTTTTTGATATTTTTTGTCATCCTTTGTTCGATCATATTTTTTGATTCTATTTCTTTTATTCCCCATTTGCAAAAACTGTTCAGATTCAAGTTTTCCAAAGCTTTCACAATTCTTCAATTCAATATCAGAGCTTAAATTTGTAAACCTGTATATCAAATACTGACCAAAATCCTGTTAACAAAAAAAATTGAATAAAATTAAAGTCATAAAAATCATTAATAAATATAAATCTACAATAAATTTCACATGCAATACCTAAATATCAAATAAAAAGCATTAATAAATTTAAAAAAACTATTAAAAAACACTTAATTTAAAATAAAAACTATTTAAATCTTACAAATAAAATTAAAATAATTGTTAACAAAAAAAATGAATAAAATTAAAGTCATAAAAATCATTAATAAATATAAATCTACAATAAATTTCACATCCAATACCTAAATATCAAATAAAAAGCATTAATAAATTTAAAAAAACTATTAAAAAACACTTAATTTAAAATAAAAATTATTTAAATATTACAAATAAAATTAAAATAATTTATAAATCTCAAAAAAAATTTAAAAAAAAAATCATTTTATATAAAAAACTAAAAAATATCGATTTTATTAAAAAAAGCAGGTAAAATTGAAATTTAGGCGCTTAGCTCACATGTGACCGGGTTTGGTCAGGAAACCGCTCATGCGTTTGGCTGAACCGGGTTCGGCCAAACTTAACAGGTTCGGCCGAATAGGGGCCTACCAGGGTTCGGCCGAACCTTGTTAAGCCGAACCCTGTTCGGCCGAACCTGTCGATGTGGCCTCCCACATGGCAGCCAAGTAAGCGAAAATTGGGATGACTTAGAAATTCTCACTTCTGGGCTTCAATTCTCTATCAAAATTTACCTTTCTTTAAAATCTAAAAATAGGATTTTCTAGAGCTCGGAGTTAGGATTATAATCATATAATTTTTATCATGTTTTGATTCCATATAATATATTATAAATTAAAATTACTTCAAGTAGGTATTTTAACATTTAAGAACACACTCGTTCGAAAAATATTAAAAATATCAAATCATGTCAGAAAAATTAAAACTTTATATTTAACACTAGAGGAGAGAGTCCTCTTCAATAATATGTAATTTTTTTTTAAAATGGTGTAGATTTGATAGGAAAAAGTTAACGCGGACTAAAAACTATTGATTTCGGGTAACACCGACTTTGGATAGTTATAACAGACAAAATATATACTGAAATGCAATCTTTCTTTTTTTATGCACTAGCTATACATGTCATCTAAAACATATTATGAAATCGGAGTAAAAAAATATTATTTGCTTAAAATTTGATAATGCGGACTAGACCCTAGATTTTTAGCATATTTCAGCAATAAAAAAATGGACTTCAAAAATTAAAAAACTATGTCAAATTTTATTCAAATTTTTAAAAAAAAATTATACGTATAAACTTAATCAAATTTTACACATTTCATTAGTTTACATCATCTTCAAATTCTAAACACAAATGCCACTTTTATATCGTCAAAGTTTAAAAATTTGTATGTTGTTGTCCATTTCCTTTATAAAAGTGTGACACAGGTTTAAGCATTAAGCATGATTGTCATTAGTGACAACACTTATTTTGAACAGTGCATACCGAGTAGAACAGTGCATACCGAGTAGAACAGTACATATCGAGCAGAACAGTACTTACCGAGTAGAACAGAGCTTACCGAGCAGAATAGAGCTTACCGAGCAGAGCAGAGCTTACCGAGTAGAATAGTGCATACTGAGCTCGCAAAGTTTCACAGTGTTTATCGATTGCTGCACGGTTAAACAGGAAATTTAGTTTCTACCGAGTCTACAGTATTTACCAAGTTTGAAACTATGACCGAGTGGTTAGTATGGACCAAGTTTCCACTTCTACTGAGTGCATGACGATGCCAAGTAACGCAGTGGACGCCGAGTATCAGAAAGTCACCGAGTTAGTTTGCAGTAATCGTGTAACTATATTTGGGCCGACTCAGTAATATTTGTGTTTACTTGTTTAAGAGCCGACTTTGTAATTATTTTGGAATTGACTTAGATTGATATATAAACAATGTTTTATGTCATATCCAAGTATGATGAAATAGAGAAGTATGAAAAAGAGAGAAAGGCAGAGATAAGCGAATTACAAAGGGCTACAGCAGTATAAGAAGCAGAAAAGATCTATCCATCATAGAAGGTGATCAGTACATCAGAGAATCTCAATCAGCAAGTACAGTTGCAAGTAAGAGATCTACTTTTTCATCCTAACAGGTGAATCAACTTGAAATCCTTTAACCGGGTAGACTTAACAGTCTTTGTAAAAATCTCTTTACCGAGTGCATACTTCATTGTATGTTTGTAAAACCTCTAACAAGGTGGACCTAGTAGTCCTTATTGCTCCTAACAGGGCAAATCATCAGAAGTGATCATTGTAAGCCTTAACCGGCAAACTTTATACTGTAGTATTGAAGTTTTGTGGGTATCATCCCCACCCCAATTTTACTTTCTACTTGGAAGGTTTCTGGGTCACCAAATCTCTGTGTTCTAAGTGTTATGAATGTTTTATTCTTTCTGTTACTCATGCATGCAGTCAGATTATCAATCCAATATTATTAAGATCTGAATCTGTTAAAAGTTTTAAAGTTACTGATTCACCCCTCCCCTCTCAGTAACCTAGATAGTCTTAAATATTTCCAACAATTGGAATCAGAGCACAGTGGATCTCAGAATAAAGTTTGACAGCATAAGAAAAGATTCAGGACAATGGAGATATTTAGACTGAACAAAGTAATTGAGAATGAAAAGCTAGATCTGGAAATGGCCATAACTCAACTCAAAGAAGCAAGAGAGCATCTTTCCCTTTCCCTAAAAAGAAGGAAGGAACTTGCAAATCAGATCAATGACCACCAGTATGTTGAAGAAAAGATTGAAGACTTTTTCCCTTCAAGCAGCTCAGATGAAGCAAACAATGCAATCAAAGAACTTCTAGAAAAGAATGGATCTCTGCAAGAAGAAGTGAGAAAATTGAAAAGAGAACAGGAAATTCAGTCAACAAGATTCTGTGAAGTCTTGGAACAAAGAAACAAAATGAAAGATGAAATAGATGGAAAGAACAATGAAATCTAGAATAAAACTCTTCAGCTAGAAAATCTTATTGATCAAATCTCCAATGCAAATGAAGAAATCTTGACTCTAAGATCAGAAAATGAAAATATGAGAGAAGAGGTGAGATTTGAAAAGCAAATCAATTTAAGAGTGATGAGTGAGCTAGATGCTGAAAGACAAATCAATGAGAGAATGTTGAAATCTCAAGAAGATATGAATCAGGTGTATGAACGAAACCTTCATAGGCAAAAAGGAAAAGCAGGACTTGGATACAAAGAGGAAGGTGAATCCTCCAAAGAAGGTACTCAAAAATCAGAAACCTACCTGTAATCACTGTGGCAAAATTGGTCATACTTCAAACAAATGTTGGAGCAATGGAAAAGAAAAATTCAATGGAAAATGCTACAATTGCAATCAGCTTGGTCATAAAGCAAATGAATGCAAGGAAAAACCAAGATTTAAAGGCATATGTCACAAATGTAGCAAACAAGGTCATAAGGCATTAGAATGCAGAACTAAAACACCCAATCCAGCGGAACAAATTATTAAAGCAATGTTTGGTTGGGATTACAAAACTTGGTGTAGATGTCATTACTGTGGAGAATATGGACACATTGGCATGAATTGTGTAAGGCACCACTTGAGAAAAAGGGATTCTACCATAAGATGTTATAATTGCACTAAGCTTGGTCACATAGCTAAAAACTGCATGAATTTAGGCAAAATTGAAGATGAAAAGAAAGCAAAAGAAAATAACATTAGGAAGTAGATGAGACAGAAGTGGATTCCTAAACCTACCGAGAAAACCAATCCTAAAGTCACTAATGAAGGGAGTGGCTCTATGAGCTCTAACTAGTCTCCAAGAAAGCACTGGAACTGTATCTTCATAGACATATTCCAAAATAGTTCCTGAACTGAAAGGAAGATAGATCCAAATCAGTATGCAAGATATAGTAGGATCATAAGAAGGTCAGTATCAGTTACCACCGAGCAAGGTCGGGAGTAACCTAACTTCATTTGGTTACCGAGTAAGGTCGGAGAAGTATGAATTCGTATGATCGCCGAGTTGCGGAGTCTTTACCGAGCAATTAATTCATAGTGGATGACAGCCTGTCTAATTCAATACCTTAATTCGTACTGAGCATTAATGACAAATTTTTAACAAAAGGAGTGAAATCAAGTTCACTATTCACCGTGAACAAAAGTCTCTTAGTGCAATCAAGCATTTCAAAGCATATTTCAGCAAGATATTCTCTTTCCTCGAAGAATTTACTATGTTCATCGAGCTACCATGGCATCATCCAGTGCTAAAATGAAGAAAGATTCGGAAATGTTGGTTCATGGAGAATGGAAAGCACCAGATTTCAAACTCATGCCCGCAGTTGCCAGAACCCTAGACCTGAGTGGAGCTCAATCTCGAATTCCTCCTAAGGTACTCCTTATTAACGATATTCACAGTCATTTTAAGTGTACAATTCAAGAGCTTGGAACCCTAGAGATAGATACTATTTGTGAGGAACTATGTGTCGATGGTGTTCTCAAACTGGAGCATCAACATTTGGAAGATAAGGGTTTAGTTCACATCACACACTTGCCTCAGAGCTTTCAAATAAAATGGATCAGATATATCCTCAGTTGAGTACATGAAAGTAAAATATGGCTTGAGCAACCAGTAGAGATTACGAAGAAGATGATTCACCGAATCACTGATCTTCCCATGCTCGACAAGGCAAAATCTACAAAAACCCTAGGTCGGACAGAACTAGAAGAGAAAACCCTAGCTGAGTGGGATGGTAGAGGTATGAAGATAAGAAAAATTATTGATGCAGAATTGAAGTTTGGTATACATATCGTAGCTCACAAGATATACAGTTCAAGTCAGCAGAACAGTGTTCCGTGTGAAGCAGTTGACCTAGCATATAAAATTGTAAAGAACAATCTGTCATTTGACCTAGCAGATCTTTTGTTGAAATAGTTCAACAAGAACATGGAGAGCATCCAAACCTCAAAGAACAATCCATGTAAGTTTGGCTCACTGTTGGTTTGTTTATTTTTCTATGCTCAAAAGTTTTTCCCATCAAAAGGCATGATAGTATGGAGAAAAGATGTGCCGGTTCTTTATCAGATGAATGAATACATTTCAGAAATGGGTGACAATTTTGAAAGCATAATGGATAACTATTTTGAATCATTTAAAGAGAAAATGAACAATAGATTTTGGATTCCACAGAAATTGGTGGAAGATTACAAAGATGATATTTGTTTCATGATGGACTATGATAATCTGTATATACAGGCAGCAAAACCAAGGATTGTACATGTGAAACCTCTTCCCTATGAGGTAAATATTGATGAAACCAAGAATATTATTGAAGCCCTAATTAATCAACCTATTAATCCAAAGGCACCATATTTTGGGACATATGAAGAAGCTAAGGAGAGAATTGAGCTTAGTATAAAGCTTCCATAAGCGGTTAACAAAGGAAGAAAGAGGATGGCCAAAATACAAGCTAGCACACCTCTAATGTCAACCGAGGAAAAAGGAGAGGACTTTGAAGAAGAAGAAGAGAAAGAGGATGAGGAGGAAGAAGAACAAGTACCAGCAAAGAAGAAAGGAAAAGTAATTATCACCAAGGCACCCAAGCAACCCTCTGCAGTATTTACAAGGAGTGCAAGAGGCAAGGCAGGCAAAGACAGTGAAGAAATAGTATTCAAAAGGCCTCCTCCTTCATTAAAAGAAAAGATCAAGGATATGAGAGAAGGATCTAGAATTGCAAACTTCAAATCTCTAAAATATGAAATCAGATCTGAGGAAGAGCAGCAGGAAATTGAAGATGTTGTTATTGAGAAAATAGGAAGATGGAAATACTCACCTGAAGAGATAGCTTCTCAAATCCCAGGAACTCTGCTGAAAAAAATTAAGTTGAGATGGTCCAATGCAAGAAAAACTATCAAGGACATCTATGCTCAAACCTTGAGGCAATTAATGCCAAGTTTGAAAAATGCTGAAATTAATAAGGCATTGATAGATAATGAAATTAAGATGACACTCAAATTCAACAGTTGTTTGATTTTGATCAAAGATATTGAGTCAGTTGTGAAGAGTGCCACTGCCACATGGAAAAACATCTATAATCTTCACAAACCTAGTGTCGAAACTATGATAATCAAGGATATTGATGATGACAGTGATGAACATGAAGAAGATACCGAGGTAGACAAGCAAAGTGATGAGGAAGATAATATTGTTCGGATAGCTGTAGAAGTCATTGCCTCACTTCCTCACTCTCCATCAAAAGTTGCTACACCTAGCACGGAGATAACTTCAAGTATGATTATGACAACTTCCACAGATACATCAAATGTCAAATCATCACTAGCACAACTCAATGAATCATCAACAGAAATGACTACCACCTCTTTTACTGAGTTGCAGTCTCCTGTATCTACTTCAGTACCTACTTCCATATCAATTTTTCCAGTAGTAAGTACCTCAGTTCTGGATACTTCAGTAAGTATTTCAATTTTTTATTCTACAATTGTGAATACTTCAGTTTTGAGCCCTTCAAGTATTCCAGTTGGTAGTTTATCATTTTTCACAGCTAGTCCTACAATGTCTACAATAACTTCTACAAAGGCATTAAGTGCAATAATAGTTGATCCTAAGGCTCAACCGAGTACAAGATTTTTGAGTAAGAATGTAGAAGAGGATATAGACTTAGATGAGGAGATAGAGATTCCAAAATTAGACTTTGCAAATCTTTCAACAAATCAAATGCAAAACATTGGTGAACTCCTCCAAAAGAAAGCAAAGCAGAAGAAACTAAAAGAAGAAAGGGACAAGGAATATAAAATTATTGAAGATGCAAAGGATATTTTGTCAGAAGCATTAGGTATTAAAGTTGATTCCTCTCAACATATTTTGTTACAGTTAGTTGAGGCAATAAACAAGTTCCATGAGGATTCCTCTGCGTCAGAGAAGATTATTGAGAAAGCCGAGAAGAAATTTGACAATAAAGTGCTTGAGCATGTTGCTCAACATATAGCTATTAATCAGGCAAAATTATCTTCAGTTTTGACAGATATTGAGTCCTCCTATTCCAATGTTACCTCACTTGTTGCTAAGCTATGTAATGTTTCCGAGTTCACTAAGGAAGTCAAGGAAAAATTGAATAAGATTGATGAGGATCTGAAGGACAGTGTACAAAGGTTGCAACTTGAACCTAGTTCAAGCTCTGAACATCATATGAAAATCACATTCCTATCAAATAGGCAGTCAGAATTATTAAAAGAAGATACAAAGATCCGGTCAACACTGCTAGATATTCAGAACATGATCCTTCCCATCATGGACATAATGCAAAAGCACATTGTTCACTCAAAAGCATTACTCCATGACAATCAATTTTCCATTGTAGATCACATGATTGAACTCTCTGCAGAAGTCCAAATTGCACTCCAAACATGCAAGATTCTGCAAGAGAATTGGGACAGAACTCTGGCACTAATCATAAAGGTACATTCTGATTTTCTTTCACATTTTGGATTCTCCCTGTAAAATACTTGTATATACACCTTTGGCATTATTGTCAAAAAGGGGGAGAAAATGTATAGGAGAAAGTGTATAAGATTAAGGTGTGTAATACGAAAGGGGGAGAAAGTACTCTATATAAGGGAGTCATGAAATATATAAATAGTAGTTTGACAAAGATAAATTTTGAAAAATCAAAAAAGATTCAGCATGATTCTTGTATATAAGTTTTGGCTATAAGTGTTTTTGTCACTAATGCCAAAGGGGGAGATTGTTGGCATTAAGCATGATTGTCATTAGTGACAACACTTATTCTAAACAGTGCATACCGAGCAGAACAGTGTATACCGAGTAGAATAGTACATACCGAGCAAAATAGTACTTACCGAGCAGAACAAAGCTTACCAAGCAGAACAGAGCTTACCGAGCAAAGCAGAGCTTACCGAGTAGAACAATGCATACCAAGCTTGTGAAGTTTCACAGTGTTTACCAAGTGCTGCACGGTTAAATAGGAAATTTAGTTTCTACCGAGTAACACTTTATCTACCAAGTCTCCATTATTTACCGAGTTCGAAACTACGATCGAGTGGTTAGTATGGATCGAGTTTCCACTTCTACCAAGTGCATGATGATGCTGAGTAACGTAGTGGATGCTGAGTATCAAAAAGTCACCGAGTTAGTTTGCAGTAACCGTGTAACTATATTTGGGCCGACTCAGTAATATTTGTGTTTACTTGTTTAAGAGCCGACTTTGTAATTGTTTTGGAATTGACTTAGATTGATATATAAACAATGTTTTATGTCATATCCAAGTATGATGAAATAGAGAAGTATGAAAAAGAGAGAAAGGCAGAGATAAGTGAATTACAAAGGGCTATAGTAGTATAAGAAGTAGAAAAGATCTATCCATCACAGAAGGTGATCAGTACATCAGAGAATCTCAATCAGCAAGTATAGTTGCAAGTAAGAGATCTACTGTTTCATCCTAACAGGTGAATCAGCTTGAAATCCTTTAACTGGGTAGACTTAACAGTCTTTGTAAAAATCTCTTTACCGAGTGCATACTTCATTGTATGTTTGTAAAACCTCTAACAAGGTGGACCTAGCAGTCCTTATTGCTCCTAACAGGGCAGATCATCAGAAGTGATCATTGTAAGCCTTAACCGGCAAACTTTATACTGCAGTATTGAAGTTTTGTGGGTATCATCCCCACCCCAGTTTTACTTTCTACTTGGAAGGTTTCTGGGTCACCAAATCTCTGCGTTCTAAGTGTTATGAATGTTTTATTCTTTCTGTTACTCATGCATGCAGTCAGATTATCAATCCAATATTATTAAGATCTGAATCTGTTAAAAGTTTTAAAGTTATTGATTCACCCCTCCCCTCTCAGTAACCTAGATAGTCTTAAATATTTCCAACAATATATATATGTGTGTGTGTGTGTGTGTGTGTGTGTGTATGTATGGATATATATATATATATGTATGTATCTATATATAATTGTTCTTTAAAAAAAAAATTTAAAAATTATATATCAGATGTTGCAATCAATTTTTTTTAATTTAAAAAAAAGAGTGGAGGTAGGGTTTCACCCCCACCCAACAGCTAAAGCTGTCGGTGGGAGCATGGGCTACCGGTCAGTAGCTTGGCATGAGTTTGGTTCTTTTTTTTATAAAAAAAAATTATATGTGATTTTTTAATATATATATATATATATATATATATATATATATATATATATATATATATATATATATATATATATATATATATATATATATATTAAAAATCAAGAGAGATCAGTACAAGGAGGCTAGGCCTCAACAAAAAATAGTTGTCACTGCCATAGGACAATAAAAGCCAAAGTTAAAACAGGGTGCGTAACCTCACAAAAGAGTACTAAATTACTAACAATAGTAGGTGGAGACAGTATATACAAAACACCAACACTAACATCAAGATGTGATATCCTCATGGGTATCAACCCATGTCATCCATCCCTAAGGTCCTTCCATCCAAACTATGGTCTTCTGGCTCTGAATCTGTGTCAACATCTCAACTTGGGTGAAGGAGGGATCCATGTTGTCTTTAATTTCACTGTTAAGCTTCTTGAGAGCCTTCTCAAAAGAGGATAAGTTTTCCATGTTGCACCTCCACTCATAACCATCCTTCATCTCATATACAAACATGGTGGCATGTCCATCCTTAAGGAATCTCATGAGCTTGTTCCTCTCAGCATTCATAGTAAAGGCAACATTCACAACAATTTTGAAAAAAGTGAGTCTTCAAAAAGACTCAGTAAGGGCCCTGGCTTGGCCTTCAAACCTATTAGCATTCCTAAGTTTCCATATATACCAAAGAATATTAGCAAATAAAGTAAACCAAAACCTATTAGCATGCTTTTTCAATCCTTGAATGTGCCCAGAAATAATTTCCATATTATTCACAAGATCAAGGATAGAAAAGCCAAACATTAACCAAATCTCCTTGGCAATGGAGGAATCAAAGAAAATATGCATGTTAGTCTCAGGTAATTTACAAATAGAGCATAAAACATCATTATCATAATTCCTCCTGAGAGGATGTCTATTAAGCATCATTAGCCATTTAAAGCATTTGATTTTTGGAGCAATCAGACTTTTCCAGAGCCCGCTGAAAGTTTTTTGCCACTGCATAATAGACAGATCAGAATACCATAACATGTTAACATGATTAATAATGGAAACCTCATAAATCAAAACAAATTAAATGTTTCGAGCCTTAATTTTACACAAAAGAGTACCATCAACCCATTTAAAATAAAGGAATCTGTGAGAATCAACATCACAGTCTTTAGGAAGGCCGAAATCAACAAAAGCTTGCTTAATCATGCTATAGGTTCTTTTTTGAGTAGGGGGAGGTTGTATTTTGAGCTAAGTTTTTCCCAAGTGATAAGAGTATCATGTTCCAAAATCTCGATAAGATATTTGATCCCTTAGTTGGCCCAGGCTCTAGCCAAGCATCCATGGGTAAGGGCTAGGGGTTTGCCAGTGTGGAAGAGGTTCCACGACAAGGATCTTTCACCATGAATCAGGACACCATTGTTGACACTAGTGTTGACCAAATCCCCCCTAACATGTTCCCAGGCTTTCCAAATAGATTTGAACACACAAGTGCCTTGGACAGAAATAGGAAAACCACCAGCCACAAGGTTGGTGAATGGTAAACCCTTCCAAGACTTAGCATTCTTAGGGATAGCCCTCTCAATATTGTGTTTGATTAAAACCTTCCAGGGTTCCTATCCTTCGAAAGCATGGAAGATCCATTTAGTCGCAAGGGAAATACCTTCGGTCCTAAGGTATTTTAATCCAAGGCCACCAAGATATTTCTCAATATGGCACCACTTCCAATTAACAACATGTAACTTATTAGTGTATGCACCCTAAAATGGTCGCCTAGACTTTGGGCCCCATTTATTCAATTTGTCAAATATCAATTTCCTGAATCAATGCTTTGCAATTTTCAAATCAATTCCTTGATCAAATCGCAATTAAATCAATAATTCAAATATTTCTAAGGTTTGATCATTTCATCAATAATTTTATTTAATTAAAAGAAATATTCTCTTTTAAATAAATAAAATAGGCTTATTTAATTAAAAGAAATATCTTAAATAAAATAATCTTATTTAATTAAAACCCCTTTTAATTGAATGATTTTATCTTATTTAATTAAATATTCCTCTTTTTATTAAATAAACTTATCTTATTTATTTAAAAGATAATTCCTCTTTTAAATAAATAAAATCCCCACTTAAAGCAAAATCTGTGATGGAAAAGGAAATAAATCAAATAAAAACAAAACAAAAATCTTTTTCCTGATTCTTTCAATAATTTTATTTAATTGAAAGAAATATTCCCTCTTAAATAAATAAAATAACTTTATTTAATTGAAAGAAATATCTTTTAAAATGAAATAAATTTATTTAATTGAAAGAAATATCTTTTAAAATGAAATAAATTTATTTAATTAAATGATTTTATCTTATGATATCTCTCTCTTAATTAAATAATGTTATCTTATTTAATTAATAGAGAATCATTCTTTTAAATAAATAAAAAATCCTCCTAAAGCTCTTTGTGATGAAAAAAGGGAAACAAATAATTAAAAATAAATAAAATCTCTTTGTCTCTTCACACTTTCTAAAAAATAAGCTTTATTTCCTCTTTTTGGATTTATCCCACATTGCTCTTGAGGATGCATTCTCTTCCACATTTTCCTATATAAGGAGCCCTCTCCTTCTCATTTCAGATCTAAGAATTTTCATGTTATTGTTATACTGCAGATTTGGAGAGCAATCTTGGAAGAAGCTTGTTGAGCACATTTGGAGCTTGGATATTTGAGACTTCTTCACTGGGGGCATTGTTGACTTCTTCATCTAATTTGAGACTTATTCTAGGAAAACCCCTCATTTTGTATGTCTCAGCTACTGAATCTTCACTGGGGGCATTGTTGGCTCAATTAGATGAACAAGGGAAAGAAAGGGCCATATATTATATTAGCCGCACTCTTGTTGCTTATGAGGTCAATTATACTAGTATTGAAAAAGCTTGCCTTGCAGTAGTGTTTGCTTCTCAAAAATTGCGACACTATATGCTTGCGCACACCATACACCTCATAGCAAAAATTGATCCTCTCAAATACTTACTCAGTAAAGCTGCTCTCACGAGTAGACTTGCTAAATGGATGATGATTCTTTCTAAATTTGACATAGAGTATATTGAGCACAAGGCAATCAAAGGCCAGGCTATTGCAGATCAACTGTCTAATTTCCCAATTCAAGATAATATTCCCATTCAAGTCAATTTCCTAGATGAACATCTTATGTACATGACTGAGAGATCCTAGAAACTATTCTTTGATGGTTCCTACATGCAAAATGGTTCTGGAGCTGGTGTGTTGTTTGTCTCTCCACATGGGTACACTATTCCCAAATCTTACAAGTTACTCTTCCCATGCACAAACAACATAGCTGAATATGAGGCTTTAACAAATGGATTAAAAATGGCTATAGAGTGGAATATCACAAAACTACATATCTATGGGGATTCTCAGTTGATCATTAATCAAGTCAATGAGCAATACCAAACAAAAGATGACAAGTTGATACCTTACAAAAAAATGGTTGATTCATTAAGATGGTATTTTACTTTTGTCACTTTTCAGCAAATCCCTAGGGCTGAGAACAAAGCAGCTGATGCTATGGCCACCCTTGCTTCACTTCTTCAGTTAGAGGAACATGAGTCCAGATATGAATTCCTAGTGGAAGAGCTACGTTATCCCATTTATGACTCTCAAGAGAGCCAAATCATTTGTACCCTTGTCAATCATGAATCCTCTCGCTATGGTGCTATTTACTCATTTCTCCATGATGGCATCATCCCCGACACATTTAACCGATCTGAAAGAAGAAAATTTGTCCGTAACACCTCTCGCCATTCCCTCATCTCTGGTGATTTGTATAGGAGGGGTCTAGATGGGACACTTCTTAGGTGCTTAGAAAAGGAGGAATCCGATCAAGCGCTAGTTCACATCCACGAGGGCATATGTGGGGGACATTCTAATGGTCTTTCCATGGCTCGAAGGTTGCTTAGGGTGGGGTACTATTTGCCTACGATGCAGATAGATGCGGTAGCTTTTGTCAAGTCTTGTGAAAAATGTCAGAAACATGGACACCTGATACATGCTCCAGGTAGGGAGCTAATTCCTTCTATATCTCACTGGCCATTTCAGCGATGGGCCTTTGACCTTGTTGGGCAGATTCATCCCAACTCATCAGGTGGACATAAGTTCATTATCACTGCTACTGACTACTTCACAAAATGGGTAGAGGTTGTTCCACTTTCTGTTGCCTCAGGCAAGACCGTGTGTTTATTCATTTTAAACCATATCATCTGTCGATATGGAGTACCATCTGAGATCATCACTGAAAATGGGGGTCAGTTCAAAAACAAGGACCTTACACAACTCTGCCAAAGATTTAAGATAAAGCAACATTGGTCCTCCATTTACTTCCCGCAAGGAAATGGTCAAGCAGAGGCTTCAAATAAAACCATTCTCAAAATTTTACACAGAACAGTTCATAAGAATGGTAGAGACTGGCACCTACAAATAAACCCGGCCTTGTCGGCCTATAGAATGAGTATTCGTACTCCAACTGGGGCTACTCCTTTTGCCCTCACATACAATGCTAAAGCAGTGTTACCTTTAGAGGTTGAGATTTCGTCACTTAGAGTCTCTCTCAAAGGTCTAGTTACAGATGAAGACTATCGCACCATGAGATTACAAGAGTTGGAACTTCTGGATGAAAAGCGTAAAGCATCATTTGACCATATGAGGGTCTACCAAAAGTGGATGTCCAAGGCATTCAACAAAAAGGTTCGCCCTAGAGAATTCCAAGTAGGAGATCTTGTCCTGCGAGAGAATCCTAAAAACCAACAAAATAGAGAACAAAAGGGAAAATTCAAACCTAATTGGCTTGGACCCTACATTATCACATTAGCTTTTGGTACAGGTGCTTATTTACTATCTACTAAAGAGGGGGAGCAGCTCCCTGAGCCTCTCAATATTTTGCACCTGAAGAAGTTCTATCCTTGATGCCCGTTCTATCTGGGGGCATCTTTTGTACATACTTATTGATCCTGAAAAAATTCCAAAAAAATTCATATATGATGCTGAAAAAATTCTAAAAATCAGAAAATGTCTTGAAAAAATTATCATCTTAGTGAAAACCTAGCAATAGGCGCTTTGATGTATCTCAAAAAAATTATATATTCCAAAAATACCAAAAAAATCAAAAATTCAAAAAATTTTAAAAAAATAGAAAAAGTGCCTTGGTGAAAACCTGGAAACAGGCGCCTTGGTAGCAAAAATACAAAAAAATAATAAAAAGTCCTGAAAAAATTCTTCCAAGTGGTGAAAACCTAGAAATGAGTGCTACTTGAGGCCTTTGCACCCCTATTTCTTAGCATGCGTCCTCGACACTTAGCCTTTCTCCATCATACCTTGTCCTTGTTGCCTTGGTTTGGAATTGGTCTTTGTCTTTGTCTAGGGGGCATCACTGTGTTAGCTTTGGTCTCTTGGATATGCTTGTCTTTAGGACACCTCGCAAACTGTGTTTTTCAACACCAACCCAACTGTGTTTTTCAACACAACCCCTGACATCGAGTGTTTTTCAACACTTATCAATTTGGTCTTATCCAATTTGGTCATGTGATCTTACCTGCTAGCAAGCATTCAATCCTTATCCTCGGAACTCAGTATCAGTTTACACACTTAAAATTTTTAAATGCAACACTTAATGCTTGAGATATGTCATGATTTTTTTTTGTGTCCTGACTGTTATTATTTTCGTTGAATGTCCTTGTCTAATAAGTCTCTCCATGATGCATCACTAGAAGACTTGGGGCATGGGGCATGTTTTTATTTGCTTTCTGCTTGTGGGTGTTGTCTTGAACCTCTTTTGTGTCTCTTGTTGTCTCCTTGACACACTTAGGAGACTTAAGGCATCATCCTTGACTATTTTTTTGCACAACCATTCTCATGGTCATCCCGGCGTTTATGCCTTGATGCGAGCATGGTTTTGCTACATTAAATTGGGTAAGCTAACATTGTAGTCATCTTGACCTTTATGTCTTTGATGCTCATGTTAGAATCTTTCCACATTCCAATCCGATATAAATCACATTCATATCTTCATAGTTGCATTTTTTACTAGTGTTGATTGTGTGATTGTCCGATGTCCAGTAATAACGGCCCTACGATGAAAATAAGTTCTTTTACATTCTCTAATGAATGATGAACACACAAATCCTATGTTACCCTATTGCAAGTACACCTTTGCATTTTCATGTAGCTTGTAATATTTAGACTTCATGTTAAATTTGCACTTTTAGGCTGCATTATGAGTTTGAGAGGGTTTCCTTCATCTTTCTTGTGGACTTTTAGTCAACTGTGGTCACATTTTGATCTTCATTTCCTTACCTTCTTTCGTGATCTCAATCAAAATTCCCTATCTTAAACAGTTGATTGATTTTGGGGCATCTTCTTTCTAGAGGCAAATTCTTTTTCTTCTCTCCATTTCTTTCCATTTCTTCCAAACTTCTATCTTCCATTCGCTTTCACCCCACTTCTTTTCTTCTAATTCAACCTTGGCGCATAATCTTTCTTACTGATCTACCTTGGTTCTGTGATTTTTTTATTTATTTTTATCTTTCATCTTATGTCAAGAACCTTATGTTTAGTTTGATTTGATCAAATTTATCAATTTACTATTTCTCCTCTATCTCATTTCAATTTCGATCACGAGGGGGCAGTACCTACCAAACTTCAATGCTTGATTCAGCTTTATCAAATTTATCAATTGCTTCTTTTGGGGCAACCTTGCTTGAGATTCTTATCTCTTATTTGAGACTTGACAATTACCTATTCACAAGTGTTGGCCTTGTCTTTTTCAGTTTTCTTATCTATGTCCTGATGTGTTCCCATCCGTCGAATAGACATCTGGGTTGTTTTGTGATCCCAAATCGATCTCACACTTCAATTTCATTCTTCGACTGCATGTGATCCCGAGTCGACCTCACATTAGTCAAAGAGGGGCAAATGTATGCACCCTAAAATGGTCGCCTAGACTTTGGGCCCCATTTATTCAATTTGTCAAATATCAATTTCTTGAATCAATGCTTTGCAATTTTCAAATCAATTCCTTGATCAAATTGCAATTAAATCAATAATTCAAATATTTCTAAGGTTTGATCATTTCATCAATAATTTTATTTAATTAAAAGAAATATTTTCTTTTGAATAAATAAATTAGGCTTATTTAATTAAAAGAAATATCTTAAATAAAATAATCTTATTTAATTAAAACCCCTTTTAATTGAATGATTTTATCTTATTTAATTAAATATTCCTCTCTTTTTAAAATAAACTTATCTTATTTATTTAAAAGATAATTCCTCTTTTAAATAAATAAAATCCCTACTTAAAGCAAAATCTGTGATGGAAAAGGAAATAAATCAAATAAAAACAAAATAAAAATCATTTTCCTGATTCTTTCAATAATTTTATTTAATTGAAAGAAATATTCCCTCTTAAATAAATAAAATAACTTTATTTAATTGAAAGAAATATCTTTTAAAATGAAATAAATTTATTTAATTAAAATCTTTTTTAATTAAATGATTTTATCTTATGATATCTCTCTTTTAATTAAATAATGTTATCTTATTTAATTAATAGAGAATCATTCTTTTAAATAAATGAAAAATCCTCTTAAAGCTCTTTGTGATGAAAAAAGGGAAACAAATAATTAAAAATAAATAAAATCCTTTTTTCTCTTCACACTTTCTAAAAAATAAGTTTTATTTCCTCTTTTTGGATTTATCCCACATTGCTCTTGAGGATGCATTCTCTTCCACATTTTCCTATATAAGGAGCCCTCTCCTTATTTCAGATTCAAAAAATTTCATGTTATTGTTATATTGCAGGTTTGGAGAGCAATCTTGGAAGAAGCTTGTTGAGCACATTTGGAGCTTGGATTTTTGAGACTTCTTTCTTCTTGTCTTCTTCTCTCATGCCTTATGGCAATCCATAGTTTAGATTAATATTGCATTCACATAATAGTTTAAATTCATGTTTCCTTTCATAGATTAACATTGTATAAGCATTCATTTCAATAGAATAGTTTATTTCTTGCATTGTTATCATCTAGACTAGTTTCATTTGCATGCAATAACTTGATGATCATGGAGATTAGCATGCTTGCTATTCATCTTTGAATCTCTCATTTCTTGCTGTACTTGCATGGGCATAACTAGGTCAATATGAGGGCCTCATATACAAACCCCTGCACTCCACGAATAAAGAGCTGTGAATCATTGTTTGAGACCTCATTCTTGAGTGTTCTTGAATGTAATGATTCACAAAAGTGTGACTACTTTCTAGCACACAATTAGTACCTTTGCCATCAGACCAAAGGAACCATCTAATAGCCTTTTGATTTTCAAGGATCTGATAGTTGCTAAACATCTAGGTAGAGAAGCAGTAGATATTATAGGAGGAGAGGATTTTTTGGCAAACTTGAACCTTGCCAACCAGGGAGAGGAATGCATTGTTCCATTTATTAAGTTTCTTATCAATCTTCTCCTTAATCCAGAGCCACATATCTTTGAGGGAGGGGGACATAGAGAAGGGAGCTCCAAGATATCTAATAATTTTGTTAGGACCATTGGTAGGCAAAGTGTCCAAACCAGTCAGAGGGGTGATCCTTCTAGCTAAGGAAGGTAGACTTGGTCTGGGAGATCCGAGCTCCATAAATTGAACCAAAGAACTAGATTTTAAGGCTAAGGTTTTCCATGTTTTTCTTGGTGAGTTCAAGAAAAAGAGTCGTGTCATTGACAAATTGAATATTTAGAAATTCATTATCATTAGGGAGCCTAATCTCATTAACCTTGGGGAAAGGGAGTTACCCATAAGGATGTAGAATAATGCATCAGAGGAAATAACAAAGAGAGAAGGGGCCAAGGGGCACCCCTACCTAATGGAACGAGAGAACATAATGGAGGAGGAGAGGGAACCATTAACATCAATCTGAGTAGAGGTATCTTGCAAGAGGACCTTAACATAAGTAAAAAACTCACTAAGAAATCCAAAGGCTTCTAACATCATAATAATAAAGTCTCATTCCACCCTATCATAGGATTTTTCAAAGTCAAGGAGAAAGATAACAATGTCTTGACCAGAAACTTTAGACCATTCCATGGATTCCCAACTTGAAATGAGGTTTTCCAAAATATACCTACCCTTAATGAAGCCGGTCTGGGTGGGGCAAATGAATTTGGGCAGGATCTTTTCCATTCAGATGGCCAACATTTTAGTCAAGATCTTATAGGACACATTAAGAAGGGTGGTGGGTCTCCAGTTCTTGATGAGGGCCTTGTCACCATCCTTGGGCATGATTTTAATAGTTCCCTTATTTACAACATCACCAAGGGAACCCCTACCCAAAGCTTCATTGTAAATATCAAGAAGATCAGATAAAATCCAGATAAGGTTGTCTTTGTAGAACTCAACAAGGAGCCCATCAGGCCCCAGAGCTTTGTCATTGTGGAGGGAGTTAATGGCTTTCTGAATTTCATCAATAGTGAAATTCTTCTTAAGGAGGCAAGATTCCCCCTCGAAGATCCTACAAGGAATGATGGATTTTCATTTAATTCTAAGGGCCTTGGTGGACTCAGAGTCTTCAGAGGTGAATAGGTTTTGGTAGAAGAGGGAGAAGGCCTCTTTAATGTTCAAATCAATAATTTCTTTATTATCATCAGTAAGTCTGTCAATCTTTTCCTGGTTTTTCTTTTTTTTAAGCATATTAAAGAAAAACTTGGAGCCTTTATCGCCAAATTGGAGCCAATGGCTATAGGCTCTAATCATGGCACCCTTAATCTTAACTTGTTGATGCAATAGAAGGGCATCCCTAGCTCTTGCCACTTGGTGGATAAGGTCAAGGCAGGAAGGAGTCAATTGAATTTCATTTTCAAGGTGTAGAAGTTTAAGATTATGTAATGTTCCCATATCCGATCTTCCAAAAGTTCGGATTGATTTCTTGAATTCAAGAGACTTTCTCTCTATGAACCCCAATATTGGATTCTCATATGTGCTGAATCAAGTATATTGAGATGATAGTTTTATATAGACTTGTTGTGGTCTCTAGTTTCTTAAGAAGTACATATGTTCTTGGTTGCTATCTACACAATTGATTTCTTAAAGAATTTCCAATATGTTTGATAACTTCTAATTTCTTTCATGCTTTGTGTGTGCCTATCCGCTAAAGTTTTCTTCTGATGAACCATGATATTATATATCTCCTTTTTATGAATAAATAATAATTTACGATCTTAACGATCATCCAAAACCATTCTATATTCATCCATCCATGATCGAATGAGAGGAATGAAGATCTTTGTGTTTATTGTGATCAGTATAATTGTATTTATCTCATTTGATCCTCCCAATTGTTGAAGTCTATCCATAGATATATCGTGCAATGGAAAAGAATGCACCTCTTCACCATGATGTCGATTTTATTAAATCTTTCTTTGACTGACAGCGATATCGAATATAATGTTATCGTATTCATCCTTGTTTGACGTTGTAATGATCCTCACATTAATTTCTTCTCCCAAATACAATTGTCAAGATGTGTACCATTTGGTGATAAGCCTTGAGCTTGTAACGCGATACTCAATAGTAGAAGATATTAATTGTGATAATCTCTATCACTCCCTTCTATGCTGGCTAGTATCATTTTTTTAGTGCGGTTTTGATGTGTATTCCATTTTCATGTATCTCTTCGTATTGTTTGCTATGGTTCTCATTCGTTGTAAGGGACTTGGATGCTGATGACGTTTATTAGTATTTCTAAGTGTATCTGACTTTCACGATGATTGTATTCTCTGTATAATCCTATTCCTTGTTGATGGCAGCTATATCGATGACTGTATCTTCTAACGTTCTTTGTCTGGTACGTATACAATGTTCATCCCCATGTTGGGCGCTCTGTTTTCCTATTTGTTTTCTTCCCCAATGATAAGTGTGGATTCGTTCACTAGTGTCCACTATGTCTCTCTTGCTCAATGCAGTTTTGTATGTTCCTTTTCTGTAGAACCGATACCCTTCTATCCTCACGCATTTCCTTTTGATGCTCCTCCCATCTGTATATCTCATATTAATATAAATGATTGCACCTTTGATTGTTGTTGGCAGTCAGTTCCTCTAGCTGAGAGATCCACAAGGGACTGTTATAAATTCCAATCTATATTCTATGCCCTTAAAAGAATAAGTCGATTCTTATGATATACTTGTGATTCATAAATGAATAGACACGATGAATAGATGTGTCCCAAAACCAATTCATAATCAGTTTAGATAACAACATAGACACTTGTTATACTTGAATCACACCTCTTAGTTGGAGGTAATCGTTGTCCATGATATCTTTTAATACATGCCTCCTTATTACAAGGTAATTATAAATAATTATTATTATGTTATTATAACTATATTAATAATTACATATTTTAGATGTTTGATAATCAGATATTTGATTATATATATTATTATTATTTATTAATTTAATATCTTAATTCTATTTAATATTATTGTTACTAAATCTCTTGATATATATATATAATTTAATTTATCAACATAATTATAATTACATATATTTAATTATAATTATATTTATTTATTTACTTAATCTTATATTTTATCATTATAATTATTAAATTTCATCTTGGAGAAGGGGACATTACAGATTAAGAGTTTTTTCCACAAATTTGAAGTCTTTCGCCCTTTTTTGACCAATAGTTTGCAAGAGTTTTTTTCCAGGAAACAACATTATAGTTCCATTTATTAATAGGCGAAGCTAAGTTCTTATTATCCTTATTTAGGAGTCTGATGAGGTTAATGGCAATAAGAACATCAAGATCTTTTAGTAAGTTAGTGTTAAGAATGAACTTCTTAGTCCCCACCACATTAGCAGGTAAGGAGTTAGTAATTTTGAACATGAGAAGTAATAGGGTGGTGATCCGAGAGAGTAAAAGGCCAAACAACAATTGGATTGCCATGGTCACTAGGGATAAATGAAAAAATAATCTTTATTGGCATGAAAATGGTCAAGTCTGCAATAAATTCTATTAGAACCTTTTTGGAAATTGCACCAAGTGTTCTAGAGTCCCCTAGTTTTGAGCTTATTACCGAGAAGAGGATCAAAAAGATTTTTCATAAATTTCATTCTATCCCAATGGGATTTTTCAAAACCTTTCAATTCAAAATAATTACCCCCCATTTTATCATCACAATTCTCACACCAAGGATCCAGGGTATATTAGGTAAGGATGCAATCCAATCCCAAAGGACAATTCTTTCTGTATAGTCATTGGATGCATAAATAAAGCATACCCCAATGAGGATGTTGTCAAAATTAATAGAAGCCCATACAACCCTGTTATAGGGGGAGCAACCCTTATCAGTAATATGGCTTAACCATCTAGGATTAATGAGCAATCCAACTCCACGCTTACCCTTGAGGTGATTGGAGAAAATTTTAATGGAGTCTTTCCAAATGAAATTAAGGTTAATATCCAAGGTAAAATTAATACTTTTAAGCTCTTGAAGCATAAAAAAATCCAAGTCTTTATGAGAATCCAAGAAATGCTTAACAATCTTCTTTCTGTCTAGAGATTCCAAACCTCTCACATTCCATGAGACATACTTCATGGTAAACATAGGGGGGAGATTATGATCTCTTTGAAGAATGAAGGCTGCTATCACAAGCAGAGAGACCCTTTTGATTTCCATTCTTTTTCTTTCCAAAGGGGGCCTTATTTTTAGAACCCAATGGGTGCCCTCTTCTATTGGGCTTGGAACTACCCTCAATTTCATCATCATGGTCCTCACCAGATTCATCATCTCCTTGAGAGACATTTCTAGAGGGGGGGTCTGTGTTGGTAATAGCCTGGACAGGGGTATCATTCATTGCCATCCAAGGCACTTGTGCGGAGGACAGATTAGAGGGAAAAAATAATAATTTCTATCAACACTAGTATCAGCAGTGATGACCTGAATCATGACATCATCATCAAGTTATTTGAAAAAATTTGGTGGAAAAGTCCCACTAGATTCACTAATGATACCAATATAGGGGGTGGGATCAAAGAAGCTGAGGCTATCAGAGATACAATTAGCCCTCAGGGAAATCATAGAGTCATCACCCATATTGAAATCACTAGTACTCCTATCGGGGGTTTCAAAATTTTTAATAATGCTCTTAACTTTTGAGGAATTAACATCCACTACAAGTGGGGTGAGTTTGACATTATTCTGAGTAGGGTTAACACTGGAATTAGCAGACTTAATCTTATCAATGGCTAATTGTTGCGCATTCTTCCTTCTGCACTTCTTAGACTTATTTGTAATGATTTGGAAACTATCTTATTATTCCCCATTCGACTGAACTACAACATCTACAATAGGGGAGCAAGGGGGAACCATATTGATTTGAGAGGTTTTAGGGCACGTATCTGATAAGGGAATGACAGGAATGATAGCAGGGGTGCTTCTCATGATAGGCTAGACCACAGGGGAGGAAGGAACCATATGGTTAGGGGTGGGTTCATTGATATCCATGTGAATCTTATGCGAGTCCAAACTTAAGGTTTTCCTATTTAGAATAGGGAAGTTTTTATGAACATGGCCATGTTTTTTACAGTGAAAACACGTGTTTAAACCCCCTAAAATTTCCAGAGGGCAAGAGAAAATATCTTCCTCAATATTGAGATTAAGAGCATTAGGAAGATCTATACCAGGTTTAATGGAAATGTGTTAGCTTGTGGTGACTAATCAGGAAAGTACTATCCAGGAAAGTACTGTACACTTTTCCTCCCGACCTCGCCGGGGTTTAGGGCCGGGCCGGGCCCCGAGCGGGGGTTTGGGGGCGGCAGCCCCCAAGAGTAGGGGTTCGGGGGCGCAGCCCTCGAGGAAATTTTTTTTTGAGGCCGACTACTTTTTCGGTTATTTGGGCCAACTACTTATAACTCATTCTAACCCTAAAGCGGGAAAATATTGTATAATATGGCTTAGGGTTAGGGATTTTCATGATGTATGATTTTTAGTACTTGCGGCAGAATTGGGCTGTAAGGGATTATGGATTGTAATCAGGTTGTAATCACTGGATAATAATAATATTGGACTCGCTGTTGGTGGACGTAGCCCAGGGATTGGGTGAACCATGTTAAATCTGTGTGTCTTGTGTTCTATTCTGTGTGGTTTATCATTTTCTGATATTAGTTATATTTGCACATAATTGTTATTTCTGCCTTGTTAATCCTAACAAAATGAGCACTCTGGCATCGAGATGGGGCACGAGCCATGAAGAGTCATCCATACAGATGAATTTACCGATGGGTTCCACAATTTGAGGGATAAATTTCCACAAGAAGGGAGGAATGTTCTTGATAATGACCCACCTAGGGCATGACAAAGCCAATATTTCTTCAGAAATTGCCTCAGGGGACCAACCTAGGACATGAAACAAAGTTTTTCCAACATTCCAATACAATTTTTAAAGAACCTCTAATTGCATACAATGAGTATTAAAAAAAATAATGAACAAACCTTTCTAAATTTACCTACAGAAGGAGATTCAAAACCCTAATTTTAAATTCCAGTCATTATAAAACCAATCATCCATAAATTTTTGAGGAGGGCATTTATCAACATCCACACAAGCAAAAACAATAGCAGTGTCTTTCAATCTATTTTTTTCAAGAGCAATTTCATTGGCCATAGAATCATTAGGAAAAATGGAGATAGAGATGGAGTTGAAGCCAAAGTCCATACCTTTTGGACTCATACCTCCAACTCCATCGATGACAACGAATCTAGCAACCTGGCCGCTAGAAGAAGAAACCCTACCCACAACTTCACTGAAAGTTTTTTTGGGTTGCAGAGGGGGTTGGGAAGAGGTAGGTGAAGGATGAGATGGAGATCCTCCATTCATTTCCACCTCCATTAAGGAAGACAAAGTTCTCACGCTCGGCTAAAGGAAGCAATTAAAATGAAGTACGCATAGTAAAGGATGACATTAAATCAAAAAGCATAAGGAAGAGATATTTGCAAACCACATGGAGGAGGGAGTCCTCCAAAACCAACGTAGCTTCACGCGTCCAAATCAGCACCAGCTCATCGAGCAAGGAGAAGATCCATCCCTCTTTTAATATATATTATATATATATAATAATACAAAATTAATAATAATAAATGAAATATAATTAAATAATAATAATAATAATGAATAAATAATATAACCATAGTAGATTTTGGATATATATATATATATATATATATATATATATATATATATATATAATTACTTCTTTTAGGCTACTTTGTAATTTTACTCCATGTTATTTGATTATTTCTAATAAATGAAAATGTAGAGAAATGATTTAATTATTAATTAATATATTTTATTGATTAGTAATTAAGGGAATTTATTTTACTTTCAAAAATGATAATTTTTATGAAATTCTATTGTTTAAGTAATTATTAAATTGGGAATCAATTTATTGTAATGAATATTATAAATTAATTTTCTTATTATTGGAATTTAATTTGATAATGCAATTATAGTTTGATTAGTGATTATTTAATTAATTAATTTGCGTAATGGTACTTTACAAATTAGTTTGTTATTAATTAAATTCTTATGTATGTTTTTCTTTCAGCGTTTATGGGTTTGGAGGGAATCTTTTTATGTCAACCTTTTAGGATTGTTACCAGAGGCGAGATTAGGGTTAATGTGTTATGTTTGTTTGTCTTGCATAATTTTGTGGCACTTGATTGTGTTATAACGCAACCTTATGGAAACTTGATTTTATCATGATGGAAATTAATTATGTATGTTCTTAACATTATACTTTGGAACCAGATTTTGATGTTATGATTCATGATGACCTATGAGTAGTGTTTTGAGATGTATGAACTTAGGGTAGGTTATCTAGGTGTTAAAAGGGAAGTGGCTTTCTTTGGAGGTACCAAAGCCCGAAAGTGGCTACTTGGGTATCCTTGGTAGGTTACTTAAATAAGTGATAATATAATTAAATGAGGTTTTAAAATTAATTAATAAGATAATGGATTTCTCACCCATGCCTTGAATACTAGTATAGGCTAAGGATGGGAGCGAGAGAAGATACTTTCCTTTTTAGTGGTGGTGGTGAGTTCACGCATGATTGATTTTCCTTGTCTACATGAGAGGATTTTAGGTTCCACATATGATCACACTTGAGAGTTGGAGTCTAGTAAGATCATCCCAAGGGGGTTGACATATGTGATGAAACTTCCCTAATTTCATCCTAGGTTTCCTACGTGTGTTGTTTTCCTCTGGATTAGTATGTGTACCTTTGAATTATTGAGTTGTACCCTTGAGATAGGAACTTATAGGACCCTTTCTTATTATTACCTGATGATTGATTTTGGTATTGTTATTTGAGTGGGGTATGATGTTATATCCTCAACACAGTGCAATTGGAACCACAAGTTTCCACGAGGTCGGGAGGTAGTGATTATTTCACCATTTGAGACTCCAATGTTCTAGTTCCAGTGCTGGATGATCCTTGTTGCAGATGCTTCTTATCCTATCTTTCTTGGGAGACCTATTCCTATTCTTTCTTTCTTTGTACTTTGTACTCAGTTGTATTTGCATACCCTCCGACTTGTGTAGTGGATGTGGGTGATCATCTATACTTTATTGTTCAAATGTATTTATGATGTACTATGTAGAAGATTTAGATGATTATTGTACTTAATAGATCAAATTGTATTTACGTAATTCTACATTAAGGAGCCCTTGAGATTTGTAATCTGTAATTGAGATTATGTTTATATGTATATACAGATTTTATGTTTTATTTCTACTTTGTTATTCAATATTATTTGTAAAGTTTAAAAAAGAAAATATTATATAAACTTAGTAACACGTTTTAGGTTAATATCTCTTGGGTTCCCTGGAGGGGCCTTACACTTGGTATCAGAGCCCATGTTTCTACACTGGGAACTCTAGGAATTTTGTATGCCCATTAGGTGTCTAGTAGTTAAAAAATGAAACAAAACGTAGACATATAATGCTCTAGTATTTCAAACTATTATTTTATGATTTCTTCACATCTTATTTATTTCGTCTTTCTTGTTGAATGTTGTAGGAAAGATGGTCACTTAAACTATATTTGTTTCTAGAGGATGAAGCGGAGTCCGTAGTAGAGGATGTGGAAGGAGAAGACTTCCTAGCCCTCTTGTGAGTCAGAGAGTTGAGGAGAACAAGGAAGAGGATGGTGGTGAATATCATGGTGATTCAAGAGAACTCAATGCTATTAAAATTCTCTAGACTATTCTAGAACATCTACTTGTGCAAGAAAAGGCTGAACATGAAGCATCACACCATTCTGATAATGAGGAGAGACAAAGATCCAGAAGTCCCAGAAGAAGGGACACTAACCTCAGTCAGGGAGTTGTTAAGGCCAATCAAATGAGAGACCTTTTGAGATCATGATCTCCTCCTTTTAATGGTCTTGGAGCTGGTTTTGAGGTAGATACTTGGCTCATTACATTAGATCAATGTTTTTCCATACAACAACTCAATACCAATGTTAGGGTAAGATGTGTCACTACACATCTTGAAGGCTTTGCAACTTCTCGGTGGAAAATTAAAGACAAGAAACTAGGACTTACCATGGAGACTGTCACTTGGGAAATTTTCCTCAAGAAATTCTAGGAATGTTTCTTATTTGATCACTAGCAGTAGCAGTGTGCATATGAGTTTCACAATCTGTGACAATTATCTATGTTTGTTTAGGATTACAAGTGTCATTTCTTCGAGCTCAAGCCCTATACAAGATTTAGTGATAAGTAACCACTTATGTTGCAACACTTCATCAGAGGGCTTAATGGTCGCATCATCAAAGGAGTTAAGGTCCTTGAACCTAAGACCCTCAAGGAAGCATTTATTAAGGCTACTTCGGTGGAGGCAAATTTGGCTTTAGGGCATGGTGGACATGTGGGAGTTTAGATTGGTGTTCCTACACCTTCAAAATATAAAGGCAATTAGACCCAAGGTGCAAGGAACTTCAAGAAACTTCCTCCCTACTCTCTTAGTCAAAAATAGAAGGGGACGAACCCTCCAACACAAAACGGTGGTCCTTAATTTAAGAATTTTTGTAACTTTCCACACAACAAGTGCAACCAATTTAGTCATCCTACATAGAGCACACATTTAGTTTCTAGTAGAGGTAGTTATTAGTAGTCTAGTGGACCCTCCACTGGGAGAGGTCACGGTAGAGGTAATGATTTCTTCTCATGTGGATGATATGGTCATATTTTAGTGAATTTCCCTTAGCATGCATCACAATTTTTAGGACAGAGACTTGCAAAATTATGAGCCTACTATAGGGGATGCCAACAGATCTCACAGATTATTTACGGTAGTGGATCATCATCAAGAAGAGCATTAGGGCACTGTGGTAGAAACTTCTAGTGCTACTAGAGGTATTTCTCTTTTTATTTTATTTGATTCAAGAGCTACAGATTCTTTTATATCTTCTTTTGTAGTAGATAAATGTGGGCTAGTGGCAGTAAAGCAAGACATTAGTTGGAATGTAGAGTTAGCCTCTGAGGCAAGGATATCAACAAACTCTGTAGTGTATAAATGTGAGTTAAACCTGGGTAAATTCATCACCATGGTTGACCTTCATGTGATTCCTTTGGGATCATATGATATTGTCCTTGGGATGGATTGGTTAGGTTCTCATGGATCTAGTATTGATTGTAGACAAAAGATAATCAAATGCAAGGATGATGTTGGCAAGGATTGTGAGATAGTGGGAATTCAACATCCTATATCTCTTTGTATGATTTCCGCTATGCAACTCAAGAGAAACATGAAAAAGGGATGTAGAGTATTTTCTATAACTATGAATGAGCTAGATGAAGTAGAAATGAAGGAAAAGACTCTTGATCATCCTATACTTTAGGAATTCACCGATGTCTTTCCTAGTGAGATTCTGGGTATGCCACCAAAGTGTGACATAGATTTTCGCATTGATCTTGTTCTAGGAGCACAACCTATATCTAGAGCTCTGTACCAAATGACCACATAGGAGTTGAGTGAGCTTAAGCTTCAATTAGAGGATCTTTTGATAAAGGATAGTATTTGGCCAAATGTTTCACCATGGGGAGCACCTGTACTCTTCTTCAAGAAGAAAGATGGATCTTTATGCTTGTGCATTTATTATAGATAGTTGAACAAAGTAACAATCAAGAATAAGTACCCTTTTCCAAAGATTGATGATTTCTTTGATCAAATAAAAGGGGCCAAGGCATTCTCCAAGAATAATCTCAAGTCAAGATACCATCAGTTACTCATTTAGGATGTAGATATTCACAAAACTACATTTTACACTCACTATGGACATTATGAGTTCACAATAGTTTCTTTTGGTTTGACAAACACTCCATCTATTTTCATGTGCCTAATGATTGGAGTATTTTGTTCTTACCTTAACCGTTTTGTTCTCCTCTTCTTGGATGATATATTGATATATTCTAAATCCATAGAAGAGCATGAGGAACATCTATGACTAGTTTTGTAGTGTCTTCATGACAATCAATTGTATGCCAATGCAGTGAAGTGTGACTTCTTTCAGTCTGAAGTTCAATACTTAGGGCATGTAATCTCAGGTGAGCTAATCTCAATACATTATTTCAAGATTTGGGCTATAGTAGATTGGCCAACCCCCACCAAGGTAGTCAAAGTTTTTAGTTTCATGGGATTGGTAGGATTTTATGGTAGGTTTGTTAAAGACTTCTCTAGGGTTGAATATCAAATTACTTCTCTCCAAAGGAAAGGGAACAAGTATGTCTGGACAAAGAAGTTTGAAGAGGATTTTCAAAACCTCAAGAAGTGTCTAACCAGTGCACCTATCCTAGAAATACTCGACCCAATAAGTGATTTCATGGTGTATGTCGATGTTTCTTTGGAAGTTCTAAGAGTGGTCCTTATGCAGGAAGGATGTGTGATTGCTTATGAATCTCACAAACTCAAGGATCACAAATTGAACTATCCTACACATGATCTTGAGTTAGTAGAAGTAGTTCACACATTAGTCTGATTGAGACATTTTCTATTCAGACATCAATTTAAGCTTCATAGTGATCATCACAACTTACAGTATATCTTTACCTAGCCTAATATGAATGCTAGGCAGAGGTGATGGATGGAGTTTCTTTGTGAGTATGAATTTGAGGTCAAGTACATCCAAGGTAAGGAAAATATGGTAGTTGATGCCTTGAGTCGTAGGAGGCATGAGATTTCATCTTTGACACTTGGTGTAGATTTGTGGAGTCGTATACTCCAGGCACTTCTTACATATACTTGGTACAAGGAAGTGAGAGTTGCGATTCAGTTAGGGAGATCTTTGGAAATTAGGTTTTCAGGTTATGTTTTAGAGTTTGATAGTCTTTTGCATTTTATTAGCTAGATATATGTACCTCCATCAGATGATCTTTTTACCTTGATTTTATCTAAGGCTCATTGTGCACCTTAGTTGGCACATCCATGTGAAAGAAGATGCATGCAAACTTTTGACAACTATATTATTAGTCTGGTATGAAATGTGACATTGCTAATTTTGTGCTAAGGTATCTAGAGTATGAGAGGGTTAAGTCAGATCACCAGCATCCACCAGGACTTTTACAGCCTAATCTCTTTCCATCATAGAAATGGGATATCATCTCGATGGATTTCATCGTAGGTTTTCCTATAACTCCCCGTAGACATGATACCATCACGGTTACTGTTGACCGATTGACCAAAGTTGCACATTTTTCTCTTATGAGAGAATCCTATACACTAGATTCAGTAGCTAGAGCCTTTATGCAGGATATTGTGAGGTTACATGGTATTCCCCATAGGATTATATCAGATAGGGATCCAATATTCACTTCTACATTTTCGACTTCCTTGCAACATGATCTTTGAGCATAATTGAATTTCACTTCAGATATCAACCTAGGACCAATGGTCAGACAAAGCAGGTTAATTAGGTGCTTGAGGATATGTTGAGGATGCATGTCATGGATAAACAAACTCACTAGGATGACTATTTATATTTGGTCGAGTTTGCCTACAAAAATGGTTATCATAGTTTGATTGGTATGTCGCATTTTCAGGCTTTGTATGGTCATCCTTGTTGTACACATTTGAGTTGGGATAGGCTAGAGGATCATATTCTATTAGGTCCTGAGATTATTTAAGATAGAGAACAACAGGTGGAACACATCTATGAGCATGTGACCAAAACTTAGGATAGGCAGAAGAAGTATGCAGCTACTCATAGAGTGGATAGGCAGAAGAAGTATGCAGCTGCTCATAGAGTGGATAGGCAAATTACAGTTGGTGCTAAGGTGTTTCTAAGAGTGCATCCACAGAAGAGTCTAATCCATTATGGAAAGAGTTTGAAGTTGGAACCTCATTTCATTGGCCCATTTAAGATTCTTGAGAGGATAGGACCATCTTCTTACCGTCTTGCTTTTCTGCTCAGCTTATCTCATGTTCATGATGTTTTCCATGTTTCAGTACTTAGACAGTATATACCAGATGTTGCACATGTTCTTGACTAGAATTCTTTATAGGTAGATGATGAACAAATTTCTTTGGAGCCCATTCACATACTTCAACGATGAGATTTGACTCTCAGGGATCGCACCATCAAGAAAGGAAGGGTCCAATGGGACCCTACTAATGAGTTGTTAGCAACTTGGGAGGATGCAACAAGATTATGAGATTTATATCTCTATTTGTTTATAGGATTCTAGGAGTAAGCCTAATTTTAGGGGAGGTGGATGTAGTGCCCACCCATAGTTTACTTTTCATTTTTATATTTTCAAACTCTTTTAGGCCACTTTTATGTGTGCATTGATTATTTCATCTTTATTATGTGGTTTTGGATGTATGACATTACATGCTGATTTGATATTGGATAGTTATGAGATATCATATGTTGTAATTAGATGATGTTAGTTACTTTGATGATGATTATTTATATGTTTAAAATGTTATTTATGTTTATGATTTTACTTACCCCATACTTACATATGTGTATTGCTATCATGTATGTTTTACCTTTTTGTTTGACGTGTTTGATATGGTTGAGGGACAAAGTCATAGTTACTTACTTGCGGGACCCACATGATGTATCGATCCCTACCATTGCTTGTTATATATGTATGTACATGCTTGTCTTTTATGTAGGTTTTGCAGGTACCTGGCATCAACTTTCATGAATTGTCAGGATGAGCGTGCCCTATCGCAAGTCTCAATGGTAAGAGGGGAGATAATATTCAAATCCGAATCCCAACCTAAGCCATGTTATTGTCCTGAAATAGTGGACAGGTTTTTGATATTTTTACCCTTCCGAATTCCTCCAAGTGACGTGAGTCCATCAACCTTTCCTTTTAGCATGATTATTGTTTTATTAAGTTCAGTTGGTCTTTGGCTAGTGGTGTGATTATTGTGAAATAATTAAATAATTTATTAAGATTAATTTTGTGGTTTGAATAATTAAATCTTATTAAAAATAGAAAATTAATGTGAAGGTATTTAATTAAGGAAAAATTAATTAAATACAATAACTAATTAAAAAGACTTAATTAAACGTCAAATAGTGGAATTAAAGATTTAAATATTTATTAAATTCAAACTTAAGTAAAATTGAATAAAATAATAAAGTGTATTAAAATAATATTCTTTTAGTTAAAATTAATATGCATTTAGTTGCACATTCAATTTAAATAAATTTAATAAATAAAGTAAATCTTATTAGCTAAGTGAACTGATATAAACACGAACTACAAAAAGCACGCGGAGTTATTAATGAGAAAAGAGAATAAATCAAGCAAAAAGAAAATGTGATAAAAACAAAGTTGCAGAGTTAAGTTGAGTTCTAGTTTTGCATGTTGGAGTTGGAATTTCAGATCTTTTTCCTTTATGAGGAAGAATTTGGTCATTATTCCACACACAGGTTTGCAGATTTTGGAGGAAGGGTTGAATTGAAGAACTTTTGAAAAGCTTGAGATTTTTCAGCATTTTTCTAGTCTTCGTCATATTTCTTCAATTGGTGGTTTGAGGTAGGGTTTGAAAACCCTTGTAGGTTTAATTCTTGTATTTTAGAAAGATTGTTTTCTTCGTGCTTGTTAGATCTGGGTGATATTACTATTTTGTTGATTTTCCTATCATGTTTGAAATTCTGGAATTAAGTTTATGAGATTTTGTGCTTGGTATGAATTACATAATTAAGTTTCCTTTTAATTCAACTAAGGTTTGAAAAACTTATGGTAGAAAACCTTAGGGTTTGTATCAATTAAATGTTTAAAATATTTTCCTAGTAATAACCTATTATGTAAATTCTTCATTGTTATAATTCTATAGAAAAAAAAGAGAATTTGTGTGTATATATATATGAGGCAAGTATATATAAATATAAATATAAATATATACATATATTATTGTTCTTTTAAAAATAAATAAATAAATTATATATCAAATGTTGCAATCAGACATTTTCAAATTTAAAAAATAAAAAATAAAAAAAATTGAGTGGAGGCAGGGTTTCACCCCACCCCCACCTAGAACTGCCAGCCGGTAGCTTGGCATGAGTTTGATTTTTTTTTTATAAAAAAATTCATATGTAATTATATATATATATATATATATATATATATATATATATAATGTATTAAATATTTAACCATAGTATTATATATACAGTATTAAATGTATTATATATACTTAACCATAGTAGGTGTTGGAAATATATATATATATATATATATATATATATATATATATATATATATATATATATATATATATATATATATATATATATATAAAATTTCTATTAGAGTACTTTGTAATTTTACTTTAAGTTATTTGATTATTTTTTATAAATGAAAATGTAGAGAAATGATTTAATTATTAATTAATACATTTTATTGATTAGTAATTAAGGAAATTTATTTTATTTTAAAAAAATGAGAATTTTTATGAAATTATATTATTTTAATAATTATTAAATTGGGAATCAATTTATTGTAATGAACATTATAAATTGATTTTCTTAGTATTGGAATCTAATTTTATAATATAATTATAATTTGATTAGTGATTATTTAATAAATTAATTTGTGTAATGGTACTTTACAAATTAGTTTATTATTAATTAAATTCTTATGTATATTTTTCCTTCTGTGTTTATGGATTAGGAGAGAATATTTTATGTCATCATTTTAAGATTGTTATAAAGGTAGGATTGTTAGAAAGTAAAGTCCACCAAGATAACTAAGAGGGGGGGGGTGAATCAGTTATCAGATAAATATAAATTTTATCACCTTTAATAGATTTTAACCATGTAAGCAATGTAAGTAACAACCATAGAAAGATATACATACATAATAACACAATGACACAAGATATGTTGACTAGGGAACCTCTTGATCAAAGAGTAAACCCCGGTGGGAATGATGCTCACAAAAGATGCACTAATATGAAAATTCCTTGTGAGAGGATGGACTCTGTTAGGAGTCTTATTATTTACATTCAATACATATGAATCTCTATTATGAGACTTTGAATCCTTGTTAAAAGATTCTAACCCTGTTAGGAGTTATGGAAGACAGAAGGACCCACTGTCCAAACAACTTCAAGGGAAAGATCATTGAACACACTGTCTAACTGATCTCTATATTACTCAATAGAATAATACCAAAAGATTACTGATCTCAACAACTTATCACTTCTCCTCTGACTATGCCAAACTGCACCAACTACTTCAACAAATCTCAATACCAGATCTCTGCAATTTGCATATACTCTTACAACAAATATTTCACAATTCCACAATTCACTTTCATACTATCTCTCATGTACATATTACAATTACTATATTACAATAAGGAAAATAATCCTTCCTTTATACCACACTCAAATAATTACAAATGAGTCGGCATACAAATTACAAAATAATTTTCCACACGTTACACAATATTTCATAATTACATAAAACCGTTGGCTTCCAAACAAGATAGTTCTTCGCTTGTGCGACCTCTAACATTTTTGTCATGTCCACGTCATGATCATCATGTCTTCATCATTTGTACAACCTCACATGCTCAGATTCTATCCCGATTAGGAGATATCATCCAATTTCCACAAGCCGCTTCTCAGGAACACTGCCTGAATATCGCTTCCACTGAATTACACATAACTGTCATGAATAGTTGAATTTATGTATGTGCTCTTAACCACGATCTCAGAAAACATCATAGATTAAGTCCTCAACTCCGCATAGCTTGATCTTCAATATCCCACGTGCGCTAATACAAACATTGTCTGCTTCTCTGCTAATCTTCAGTAGATCACTGTGTTGACATCAATGACAATCACAATCATGAATGCAACAACAAATACTATAGAATGGATGTGAATACTCCTCCATAGGATATATTTAGCATTAATTCCTAACAATCTCCCCCATTGCCATTGATGGCAACATAGATGAAAAAACATCCAAGCTCCATGAATACCAACACTACAACACTACTGCTTTGAAATGTTTTCACATCCTCTTCATCAATCAAATCTTGCTTCATTTTCCTTCTTAATTCTTTTAGTTTTCCATTATATATTGCTTGTATCCTTCTCCCTCAGTTTCTCTTCAATAACTGGTTTTTCATGTATCCTTCTCCCCCATTGACATCAATGACAAATAATGCATCACTATGTCAACAACAACTTCAATGCCAAAAGACACTTTTTAGAAAATACATTCACTAGAGTCCTCATGACTCAGCTCAGAAATACATACTCCCCCATAGAGGAAGTACCAACATCCAGTCCAGAAAAATATAAGGCTCATATACCACTGGACTGATGCAACAATTTGCATCACTTCTCAAAAGTAGGTTGGGGCATAACCCCAAGCATACCTCTTAGATACTCAAATGTATCCTTAGGAAAGACTTTGTAAATATATTTGCAATATGCTCTTTTGTACTTATATACTCAAGTTTGACTTCTTTCTCTACAACTTTCTCTCTTACTACATGATACTTTATTTCTATATGTTTTGTCTTAGAATGTAGTTGTTGTCAATCAGGAATGCACCTCTAGCTTGATTGAAAATCTATCCTTCTTGTTGAAACATGGAAACAAACTCTTTGTGGGAAATAGATCAAATCTCCAGATTCTAGGCCGGTTCCTGTAGATTTGGAATATCACCTAATACTAAATTTTCAAACATGGAGAAAATGATAGAAAAATAACTGAGATAAAACCTAACTAATAGGTGATACACCAAAATGGGTGCAGATTTCCTAAAAATCACAAATCCGTACCTATTAGACATATTACTAAATTCTGCAATTGAAATCACTTTTCAATACCTAGGATGATTTAGAACTCAGAAATAGGGTTTAATACCACTAATAATGAGAATTCAATCAACAAATAGGCAAACTCTGCAAAAGCTTAAATTCTTTACAATTTAGAGAAGGAATTAGAATAATTCACTAATCTATAACTTGAATGAGACAACACTTAGATGCAGAAAACTTGAAAGGCTCCAAAATAGATATTCAGAAAAATATATGCAAATAATAGGCCCAGCTTTATAATCCTCAAAATTTTGCAAAAAAATGGCTACAAAATAACAAGAAAAGGGTGAAGGAACAATGTGCTCACTTAACACCTCTTTTTCCCAAAACTTTGAACCCTCAAAAATAAGATGAAAATACAATAAATAGAGTCCACAAAACCCTAACTCGGATGCATGAAAAATCCCTCTGAAATGAGGAGTCAAACTATCAACAAATGAAGTCTAAGTGCCCCTTGAACTCCCTCAAGCCATGTGCAACTGAACTACCACTCAAAATCCCCTCAAAATTGTTCCACATCTCCAAAAATCATGCATATTTCATGTGGGTCGGATATGAACAAAAATCCCACCAAATCCAAAGTGTAACTCCTAGAAACTGGAAGTAAACTACTCCAAAACACCTCTCAGCTGATAATAATCAATGGAGAACTCAAAAATGAACTCTAACTAACTCCAAGATGTTGTAACTGTCCCATTGACTGACTAGAACTGAAAGAACTTCTCTTTGGAATGAGCAAAGAATGAGTAGTTGACAAAAAGTCAACCTTAAAAAGGTGAGACCTAACTAAAGTTAACTCTCAAAAGACCCTCTCACAAACTGCTCTTTTAAGAATAATTAATAACTATTTGTCTTATAATTACGACAAATAATTAATATTATTCACAATTAGGCATAAAAGAAAAATTATTCTAAGATCTAATAAATATTTATCTATTAATTATTTGCATAATAATACTTTAACAAATAATAAAAAATTATTTGTTTTAAGAATTATATATTTAATAATTATTATCATGCAATGTTTAATAAATAATTATTAGATCTAAAGTATAAACCCTAATCAATTTCAAAACCTTCTCAAAACATGCCTAATATAACCTAATCGAAACCTAACTTATATTTAACACGACTTTAAAAACAAATATCTTTCCTCTTTTTCGAAGGCATGTGACTTCTTTATGCATGGCATGCTAAGAAGATTTCATATACTACTACACATGTTAGGGTATTTCAGACTCCAAGTTTTATCAAATTTGTTAAAGGGCTTTCTATTTCATCTTTTGTGTCTTCATACTTAGATATTTTCACACTTTGAAGAGGAAGACTTAGGGTTTTTGCTACCGACATCTCTGAAGCTTCTCTCTATTTTATGAACTATTGAAGGTTCAGTTTCCTATTTGTTGAGCTCCTACCTTGCTAGTGTTGAGGCTTGACTCTCAACCTGGAGCTCACATCTTTCATTTGTATGCTCAAACATGGGTTGTTTGATACTCAAAACTTGGGTCTATCTAAAGCTTGACCTTAAACCATGAGCTCTCTCCCATGTGAGCCCTTTGTGTGAAGATAAACTTTGGACTCAGATGTGACAGGGATCTCACGTTGGATCTAAGGCTTTGGCTGATAAATCTCGAGCTTTGATAGAAAACCCATGGCTTGAGCTTTCATTTTTTTCTGGCAACTCAACTTTGGGATTTCCAAAACCACAAAGCTTGGCTTCAACTAACATTTCACGTGCTGTTACTGGCAGTTTACTGACTATTGAAACTTGGCTTTTAACTAAAAGTTAAAACGCATAGTCTCAACTTTGGCTTTTGCTCCGAATTGATTACCTTTATTTGGAGCTCGGCATGAACAGGGTACTTACGACAGTAACAAATTCCATTCGATACTGAGATAAGTATCCTTTCTCCTTTTACTTTGCACTAATAAAATGGGCTTTCTTCTTTATTGCTTGCTGTTGCTTAAAATCTATCAATTATTGCATAGATTTTAAGTTATCTTTTCTTTATAATAGTTGTTTCAACTCCATGTACTCCATCAGTACAAGGACTATTTGTCATAAGGGTGTGTACATATTCCTCATGTCCTAGCATAAGACTTGTAGCTATGACGATATCTTGTGATAGAGTGGTTTCTGTTAATTGATTAGATGGACCAGCATCTGATCTTCCAATACAACTTTCCATATCACTCAAGATACTTCTTGAATGGCAAGGGAAATCAAACAACATATCCTATACAAGACTAGACAAGCTATCTAATTCTATCGCACTAACATCCATAGATTTTACCTCCAATTCAAGATAGTTGCCAAAGCATGTTTTTAAATGCTGAGAGCTTCCAAGACAACATAATCAGCCTTCAACCATAATTCCAATGCGTGTGCAAAGTGCCTATGCTTCATTCATGTTGTGGGTTGTCAAGATGACTGCTATTTTTTCTTGCCTAGTTGATATATGGGAGATGACATCCCACATAAAACATTTTGCAATAGGATCCATTCTTTTTGAAGGTTCATCTAGAGAAAACTAGAGGTGGGTCTCTAATCATTGCTATAGCCACTGATAATTTACATTTGTTACCACCACTAAGAGAGGAAGAAGGTTTATTCGCTTATGGCCATAAATCAAATTCTGTCATCTTGTCCTCAACAACTTGATTGAACCTAGATTTCAGAACTCTCTTTATCCTAGCATACGGCCTGCAACTATTCTCAAACAGTAAGCAACTCAAGAAAGGCATCAAACTGGGGACAATATCCTACTTGTTGATGTGAAGCCTTGGGATTTGAAAGAATATCCTTGCCAAAAATGTATGCAGTTCCTTCTGTTGGATATCCCTCACCAGAAAGCATTGACAATGTTGTACTCTTTCCAGCGCCATTTGTATCAAGAAAACCAAAGCACTCCCCTTCATGAATAGAAAAAATTAATGACTGAACTGCAACCTTCTATAGTTTCCACTTATTGAGGTTGGCAGCTTATTTGATTTGAACTCATGCTTGACTATAAACCGGCACTACCATCTCTCTTTTGTGTACAAATACAACCAATAATGGACACCTTCCCAATTGCATCTGCAAAAAATGTAACATTTATAGTGTCCTGATAGTGAATGCATGATAACATATATTTAATATCTCTGTTGTAGATCCATAATTTCAGAATATATGACAAGTTTATAGCACATATTTTCATTCTTAGCAATGCAATCTATTTATGGGGTTCAAGCACAGGCTCGTGACACCCATAAATAGATTTTTTAGACCTCATACTTGATATTTCAGCATCTATTCATCATAGGAAACACACTTGAACAACACACTGTATCTTTAGCACACATTTTATATTACTTCTGTCAGAAAGTTATACACCTACACAAGAAGCAAACAGTATTAGTATAAAAAATTATTTTCTTTCTATTTTTCTCTTTCTGAATAATTATCTGTATTGTTGTCATGTTTAGAGATAGGTGTTAATTTCATCATTGCTTAGTCTTTTTAGACTAGCACCATCTCTTCCATATTTTGCAGGCACCTCCAGGATGCGAGACCTCTTCAATCAGCCAACCAAAGCTATTCAACAACCTCGTCCATCATTCCATCCAGGCAATGATGGATTTGACCCTTATCTCTTTCTTGACTTCTGTACATATGCATGTTTTCTTCTATTTCTTGCATTTTTCTTTTTTTATGAGCTATCCCATGGCTTGTATGGGACCCATTCTGTATATTTCTTTGCAAATGAATAAAGAAATTTTGATTGCAAATACACTTATATTTTACTTGTAAAAAATGCATTTGCACATTAAAGAAATGTTCTTTTTTTTTGTACTTTTATGTACTTTCCATTCAACATATAGTAATTAATCATGAATGCTTCAATATTTAAATGTACCAAGAGTACCTTTCACTAATGTTGTCTAAACTTTGCCAATTTTAGCATGATGCTTGTTACTAAAAAATATAGCATACAATACAATAAGCATAAGTAGGAAAAGGTTGCATTTGTTTGTCTAATTAACACTACCTTGCAGGTTTTGTTAATTTACATGTCGTTATTGCATTCATTCTAGATGTCATTATTGTACTCTAAGTATTGATCAAGTATTGCAAAATTCAAAATTTATCAATGATCATTACATTGTGCATTCATACTGAATGTAATATACAAATGTCCTTTCTTATCTCATATTTCAATTCAATATTTAGAGTACATTGCAGAATTGAAAAGAAAGATTGAAGTATGGAATAGGGGTCCCATGCATTGCCTTGTCTTGTCTTTGAGTCTGCTGGTTGTTTGCTATGTATCTGCATTTAGGTCTTCATCTTTAGGTCCTCATATGCATTTAGGTCTCCATCTGCATCTAAGTCTTTAGGTCCTCATCTACATGAAAGAAAGAAAAATGATTAGATCCTAATGGATCTAAGCAATACATGAGAATCAAATAACATACTGTAGCCATCAAGTTTTCAATACTGCATCAATCTAGAAAATTAAATGAAATAAGGAAATGTACACTGACACTCACTGCAAGGTAGTGTTAAAGGGACTTGTTTCATACATGAAACCTTTTACTACTAACGATCATTGTGGTGTATGTTGTCCTTTTTATTAACCAGGTGTTTGAATTAAAGGGACTTAGTATGTTTCCAAACTGAGAAACCTTTTTCAGATAATGTATTTCATAATGATGTTATTTGAGAGATTAATAGATTATCTTGCAGATAACAGCTAACTGGTGTTCATATTCAGTTATTGTCAAAGATGTGGATCAAGCTAGTTTGAGTACAAAAGAATGCTACAAGAAATGCCAACTATTGCCAACTTTCCAGTTTAAGATACAAATGGTGCTGCATAAATACTGGTACAAATATGTCCTTACTGTTCCTAAGTATATTTTCAAATCATAAACATGTTTGTTGCTGAATACAGAAGAGTGCTTCAAGATTAAGCTATAAAATCATAAAGTGTTTACAGTTTGTTTTTATTAAGTGTCACGAACCCATGTTAGAACCTCATTAGTTAAACATTCTGATGTTTTTGGATGTCATGAGCCCATGCTCGAACTTCATTAATAGTAAATAAACATTTTCATCTTGTTGTACTTATCATGATAAGTGCAGATTTAGCATCAATGTGAATTATTTACAATGGACAAAGCTACAGGATGCAAGCTGAACATAAATGAAAAAAATGTACAAACTAGAACAAAGTATGTATAACCAGTAGAAGAATATCATAAAGGACAGAGTACTTATCTGCTGTGGAAATAAGAAAGTGTGTTGAGCATCTCTCATTCATAATCACCTTCTAAGGTTTGCGAAGGTTATGAGTGGAAGATGTAATGGTTTTGTGTTTTAACAGATTATATCTTTAAAACATCTTTCACTCATAACCTTGCAACTTTAGTGAGTCATTAAGAGGTGTTTTCATGGTTCCCTGGAGCAACTATTCAGCATAGCCGAACTCATCATGGATGAATTGTAAAGCAGAGAGTTCATCAACTCATCATGTTTATAGCTATTAATTACACAAGGTTTTATTCATGTCAGCAAAAGAGAGTCAACAATTTGGGTGCTCTATGTTATCATAGAATATGCTGAGGCTGATGCTAAAATTGATAAAGATGTAGTTGACAAGAATTCAAAGTTTCATCAATTGAGAAGTGTGTTGCTATGACAATTTTAGAAAATGACTACAAATTACTTACTAGTATTCTAGTTATTAAGATGTAAAGGGATTATTTTCCTTTTAAGTAACAGTCAAAAAATTGAGATTGACATCATTGGTCACAATGAAAGCCGTGTTTTATACCAACAGTGACTATTGGAATTAAATGTTAGCCATGGTTTATACTAACAACGAGCTCAAAGAAAGTTCAACAGAGAATAGCAAACAACAGATATAATAACAATGAATGCCAAGTTATAAACCTAGCTCGCAGGTAGACACCAGTCATCATTACTAACAATGACTGTTGGGTGAATCAAAGCCTCGGTCTATAACAACAGTGAGTTCAAAATAAAGGCACAGAGAATATCAATGAAGGCAACGACACTTCAAACCCGTAGATGATGGTAAGTCATAAACCCATCTCGGGTGATAAACAATCACAACATGGTGAACTCACAGCATGATAATAGTCATAGTATGGTAAGATAAACAATAGTGAGTACCGCATATGGCATGTGAAGTTTAGTGAACAAAGTTCGGGTTCATAAAACTTTCGAACCCGCATGTACAAAATAACAAAGAATCAACAGTGAGTTCAACAAAAGAGAACCTTTAGTAATGCATGGAGTTGTATTGAATCAAACCCATATAAAAATGGGGAACAACAAATATAATGCATGAAGCCACAAAGCCACGGTGAGAAGCCATAGCAGAAGAAGATGAAAGCTAAGGAATAGTTCAAACAAAGATGCAAAACAATGGATGCCATAAAGCATGATATGGAAATAAAAGAGAACCTTTAGTAATGCAAAGTAAAGGAATGAAACAACAAGTTTGATTGTTGAAAACAAAGATACAACTATAACTTATTAACTATGAGTATACCAAAAGCAACAATAGAACAAATAGTTAACAAGGAGAAACACATGCTTATTCTTTGTATTCCATTGCAAAAGAATCAATAGGGAATTTGAAGATAACTTATAGTTCACTGATGGAAAGATGGAGAAATGTCAAGTTCTATCAAAGATGCACACAAAGAAGTAGCAGATGAAGGCTCAACTCCAGCAGCAATTGAAGTTTATCACAGTCAAAGCCAAGCTCCTTCATAGTTATAGGAAGCTTAGGGTTTCATTTCCCTAAGTTTTCTCTGAGAAGCTTCAAGAGAACAAACACAAATGTCAAGAAAATGGAATAACTATTTTGGAGTCTGCCAAGCAGAGAGGGCATTCAATGCATGACAGTGCTAGCTCTAGCCTCGAAAATCGAACATGCCACCTTTCATGTTTTTCCTCATCGGTTCTTTCAAAAGCATTGCAAGTGGATTGAGGGTCATGTCGATTTCTCCACTTTACAATAGTTCGCACTTATATTTTTATCTAAGTTAGGAAATAAGAGTTAGGGTTTAAGGTTGTGCAATTAGTATTAAGTTTTATTTAATATTAATCCCTTGTATAGTTTTTGGCATATTTTATTTGTAAAAGGATTAATTCCTTATATTTTTAGGCCAAAAATTTAGGAAGAGAGGCATGTTTGAGGAACTCAATGTAGTGACATATTTGAAGGCATGCTTTTAGGCTAAGATTGAGGAGCTTAAATTTTGGAGTTGCAGGCTAGAGTTGATTATAAAATTGATTTTTGATGATCAATTAGGGGGTTGCAGATTTTGGAGAGAGGGCATTTTAGTGAACATATCATTCCTAGGTGCTTTGAAGGCCATTTTTGTAATCATCTTGTCAAATTTTTGAAGAAATGAACTAGATTCTTTGACTCCCATTTTGTGTACTTGTTTTTTCAATATCAAATCCTATTTCATCTTTTCTAGCAAGTGCTAAATTGGTTATTATCTGAAGGAAGTGAATGAAATTATGTTCCTTCTCAAGAAAATTAGCTGCCCCTAAGCCTTGCATGAGAAATGTATGTTGTTAATTCTCCAAGTTGTTTGTGGTAGAAGCCTGATAGCATGAGTTTGTTAACCTATACGTTGAACAGTGATTCAGATTGTTAAAGTATTTGTTTATGAGTCAGGATTGAAATTCATCTTTTTGAGAAGTCTGAATTATTCATTGGTGTATCACACTAATCTTTTTTAGTTATATTATTCTTTTCCTTTTTCCAAACAATTTACAGATCAGGAAAGTGATATTCCATATTTTATAGGAACCGGCCTAGAATCCGGAGATTCCTCTTCATTCATAGTCTACCCACAGCTAGGAGAGGTTTCCATTGTCAGGATAGAATTTTTGTTAGCCTTAATGCCTAATGTAAGGTAACAATTCTAAGCCTGAACAATGCTAAAATTGGTAACATTTTTGGCGACCTCTCAGGGGTGTTTGCTTGTTGAACAAAATAGACCAGCTGCCTCATGCAATCCATTGGGCATCGAGTCTTGAAATTTGATAAAAATGGACCTTCTCAAACCTTTGGAAAACTTAGAAAAATGTTGAAACTGAAACCGAAATAGAATACCTCCTGCTAGCTGTTTAGGAAATTTGTGTTTGTCTGCCTTCAACATCATCGTATTGGTGCTATACCAATTCTGTGAGTGACTTTACCTCATTCTGAGGTGTATATCTGTATGATGATACTAATGGGATACAGTTATAGATTTGCAAACAGCTAGCTTGAGGTAGAAAACAAATTTGAGTCTATCTTTCTGAATTATGCACTCTCTCCTAAAAATTTGTCTTCTTTTCTGAAGTCTGCAAGCTATTAGGAAAGGTCATGGATGACCTATTTTGGAGTGTGGCCATTGCACCTAATTTGAAACCTTGGAATGTCCAATGTTTCGCGTTAGGATTAATGTATACATTTCTGAACAGTTCTACCATGAAGTTGTCTAACTTGCAGCCTTTAGAAAACTACTAACTACTAACTGAAACAAACTACAGACTGAAAATGAAATGTGCCCAGCACTTGGAGAAAATAAACTAAAACTAAAAACTTCTAGCCTACCCTAAGCTAATCAATCATCCAAGCCTCAGATACAACCATTAACAGACTAATTGAAATAGTTTCCTTTTCTCACCAACAATGGATGAGATGCATGCACACATGCAACTGAAAAGATATGCAATATGACTTGAAGAATCTGAAACTCTTGAAGCATATCTTTAAAATAATAGACCAGATCACATACCTCTTGAATTTGGTCAAAATTAATGTAGATCTGAGGTGAATAAATGTGCTGGTCCTTCTCTTTAATGTCTGAAATTTCAGACTCAGGCTTCATTCTAGAAATATGTCTGATTGGGAAGCCCCTAGAAATTATAATTTTTGGAATATTGGTGCTGATTTTTATCACTTGATCCATCTTTTCAACTGTTTCTTCAACCACCACATCATTCTGATTAGAGAATTCAAGATCAAGAGAACTAGGAGAAAGAGAAATTGGTTCATCTACCTAGTATTGTTGATTGCAAAACTCTTGATCATTAATGATTTGCTGATTTTCTTGTACCACTTGAACCAAATCAGACCCCTAAAGCCTCCTTTCAACACTGCAAACACTTGTTTCATTTTGGACCAGCCTCTTATCAAGATCATTCTTATGCCCTTGCTAAGATTCAACTACGGTCATATGTTCAACAACTTGCTGAACCTATCCCTCTTTATGAGGAGGTGAGTGACAGTTATCTAATTCTGTCATAAATGCTTCCAAATTATCCCAAAAATCAGCCTCATCATCCTATTTTTCATCATTGCACGGGAAATGATTTATATTTACCTTTCTGTCACTATCATGCATGGTCAAAACATCAATGTCTTGAGGCTCCTCTTGTTGTCCCGGAACTGGTGCTTCTACCCTTTGATCTTTAGCATCTTCCTCGTGCTCTTGTATGGGGATAGGCTTCAATTCTTCATCTACTTGACCAAAACTTGATAATGGTGTTTGTTCATGCACACTGTCCTCTTCAACAAAATTAGGTAGCTCATCAAATAAAACCCTTTTCTCAGTATCTTCTTTATACTTTTGGGCTTCTTCATAATATATCTTACTGTCCTCTCTATACTTAATTGTTGTATTAATCAGGAGCCTTATTTTCTCTTTGTGCTCCTATAGCTCTTTTTCATGAAGCTCATCATGAGCTGTAAATTTTCTTTGGAAATTTTCTTCACATTTTATACTTGTAGAAAACATGACAACTATTAATTCTTTATGACTCACCAACGCTTTCTCATGAACTTTCTTTTGTGCTTCCAGCTTGTCAGCAAGTTGATCATATTGTCTTTGTTTGGCATCAAACTGCTCTTTTTCTTGAGTCTACAAATGCTTCTTTATTTTTGTTGTATCCTTAGAATATTTCATCTTCCATATCAACATGATCATTTGAAAAATTTGATAAGCTGAATCTTCTATCTGCATATCAAATCCTTGTTTCTCTTTATTTTCCTGTATCTGGCGAGTCCAACCCACCAAAAGGAGTTGTAACTCATGATATCCAAACTCATCCTTATGTGAGGGCAGAGATGTATCTCCCTTTAAATTCACATTAAGGTCAACAAGCCTCTAATCGAGAGCCATAACCTGATCCCTAATTCCATTAATATCCATTTCATACAAGATGTGCATAGGAATTAAAGGCTCACAAATAGGGGGAACATGTTGATAATCTACTATTACAAAATCATTCTGAACAAAAATGGTAGAACCCTCATAATGATACGGCTGATTATAAGCTTCATGTACATTTCTTTCATAAAACGGTGGCGAGTATTCTTGCTGCCCACAATAATTTGACATCTCTATTCATGTAATAAACTGGAAATCTGAATATAAAAAATGATTTGAAAAATACCAGCACTTGATCTCTTGAAACTAGTAGATCTTTCCTCTGCAAAGCCGCCAGGTGCTAGAACCAATGCCTTCTTTAAGGCTAAAAACTACTACTCACACCAAAATAGCAGCTAAAAAATGTAACTCAGGGAACTGAGAAGCAGTTCGTATCCCACCGGGCGTGCCAAAAACTGTTGTCAATCAGGAATGTGCCTCTAGCTTGATTGAAAATCTAGGCTTCCTATTGAAACATGGAAACAAACTCTTTGTGGGAAAGAGATCGAATCTCCAGATTCTAGGCCGGTTCCTGTAGATTTGGAATATCACCTAATATTGAATTTTCAAACTTGGAGAAAATGATAGAAAAATAATTGAGATAAAACCTAACTAATAGGTGATACACCAAAATGGGTGCAGATTTCCTCAAATTCACAAATTCGTACCTATTAGACATATATTACTAAATTCTGCAATTGAAATCACTTTTCAATACCTAGGATGATTTAGAACTCAGAAATAGGGTTTAATACCACTAATAATGAGAATTCAATCAACAAATAGGCAAACTCTGCAAAAGCTTAAATTCTTTACAATTTAGAGAAGGAATTAGAATAATTCACTAATCTATAACTTGAAAGAGACAACACTTGGATGCAGAAAAATTGAAAGGCTCCAAAACAGATATTTAGAAAAACATATGCAAATAACAGGCCCAACTTTATAATCCTCAAAATTCTGCAAAAAATGGCTACAAAATAACAGGAAAAGGGTGAAGGAACAATGTGCTCACTTAACACCTCTTTTCCCCAAAACTCTGAACCCTCAAAAATGAGATGAAAATACAATAAATAGAGTCCACAAAACCCTAACTCGGATGCATGAAAAATACCTCTGAAATGAGGAGTCAAACTGTCAACAAATGAATTCTAAGTGCCCCTTGAACTCCCTCAAGCCATGTGCAACTGAACTACCACTCAAAATCCCCTCAAAACTGTTCCACATCTCCAAAAATCATGCATATTTCATGTGGGTCAGATATGAACAAAAATCCCACCAAATCCAAAGTGTAACTACTAGAAACTGGAACTAAACTGCTCCAAAACACCTCTCAGCTGATAATAATCAATGGAGAACTCAAAAATGAACTCTAAGTAACTCCAAGATGCTGTAATTGTCCCATTAATTGACTAGAACTAAAAGAACTTCTCTTTGGAATGAGCAAAGAATGAGTAGTTGACAAAAAGTCAACCTTAAAAAGGTGAGACCTAACTAAAGTTAACTCTCAAAAGACCCTCTCACAAACTGCTCTTTTAAGAATAATTAATAACTATTTGTCTTATAATTATGACACATAATTAATATTATTCACAATTAGGCATAAAAGAAAAATCATTCTAAGATCTAATAAATATTTATCTATTAATTATTTGCATAATAATACTTTAACAAATAATAAAAATTATTTGTTTTAAGAATTATATATTTAATAATTATTATCATGCAATGTTTAATAAATAATTATTAGATCTAAAGTATAAACCCTAATCAATTTCAAAACCTTCTCAAAACATGCCTAATATAACCTAATCGAAACCTAACTTATATTTAACATGACTTTAAAAACAAATATCTTTCCTCTTTTTCAAAGGCATGTGACTTCTTTATGCGTGGCAAGCTAAGAAGATTTCGTATATTGCTACACATGTCAGAGAATTTTGAACTCCAAGTTTTATCAAATTTTGCAAAGGGCTTTCTATTTCATCTTTTGTGTCTTCATACTTAGATATTTTCACACTTTGAAGAGGAAGACTTAGGGTTTATGCTGTCGACATCTCTGAAGCTTCTCTCTGTTTTACGAACTGTTGAAGGTTCAATTTCCTTTTTGTTGAGCTCGTACCTTGCTAGTGTTGAGGCTTGACTCTCAACTTGGAGCTCACGTCTTTCATTTGTATGCTCAAACATGGGCTATTTGATACTCAGAATTTGGGTCTGCTTGAAGCTCGACCTTAAACCATGAGCTCTCTCCCATGCGGGCCCTTTGTGTGAAGATAAACTTTGGACTCAGATGTGACAGGGATCTCACGTTGGATCTAAGGCTTTGGCTGATAAATCTCAAGCTTTGACAGTAAACCCATGGCTCGAGCTTTCATTTTTTCTGGCAACTCGACTTTGGGATTTCCAAAGCCACAAAGCTTGGCTTCAACTGACATTTCATGTGCTGTTACTGGAAGTTTACTAACTGTTGAAACTTGGCTTTTAACTGAAAGTTAAAACCCATAATCTCGGATTTGGCTTTTACTCTGGATTGATTACCTTTATTTGGAGCTTGGCATGAACAGGGTACTTACAGCAGTAACAACTTCCATTCGATATTGAGATAAGTATCCTTTCTCCTTTTACTTTGCACTAATAAAATGGGCTTTCTTCTTTATTGCTTGTTGTTGCTTAAAATCTATCAATTATTGCGTAGATTTTAAGTTATCTTTTCTTTATAATAGATGTTTCAACTCCATGTACTCCATCAGTGCAAGGAATATTTTTCATAAGGGCATGTATATATTCCTCATGTCCTAGCATAAGACCTGCAGCTATGACGATATCTTGTGATAGAGTGGTTTTTGTTAATTGATTAGATGGACTAGAATCTAATCCTTCAATACAACTTTCTAGATCACTCAAGATACTTCTTGAATGGCGAGGGAAATCAAACAACATATCTTGTACAAGACTAGACAAGCTATCTAATTCTATCACACTAACATTCATAGGTTTTACCTCCAATTCAAGATAGTTGCCAATGCATGTTTTTAAATGCTAAGGGCTTCCAAGACAACATAATTGGCCTTCAACCATAATTCCAATGTGTGTGCAAAGTGCCTGTGCTTCATTCATGTTGTGGGTTGTCAAGATGACTGTTGTTTTTTCTTGCCTAGTTGATATACGAGAGATGACATCCCACATAAAATGTTTTGCAATAGGATCCATTTCTGTTGAAGGTTCATCTAGAAAAACTAGAGGTGGATCTCCAATCATCGCTATAGCCACTGATAATTTACATTTGTTACCACCACTAAGAGAGGAAGAAGGTTTATTCGCTTGTGGCCATAAATCAAATTCTGTTAGCTTGTCTTCAACAACTTGATTGAACTTGGATTTCAGAACTTTCTTTATCCTAGCATACGGCCTACAGCTATTCTCAAATAGTAAGCAACTCAGGAAAGGCATCAAACTGGGGACAATATCCTACTTGTTGATGTGAAGCCTTGGGATTTGAAAGAATATCCTTGCCAAAAATGTATGCAGTTCCTTCTATTGGATATCCCTCACCAGAAAGCATTGACAATGTTGTACTCTTTCTAGCACCATTTGTATCAAGAAAACCAAAGCACTCCCCTTCATGAACAAAAAAAATTAATGACTGAACTGCAACCTTCTGTAGTTTCCACTTATTGAGGTTGGCAGCTTATTTGATTTGAACTCATGCTTGACTATAAACCGACACTACCATCTCTCTTTTGTGTACAAATACAACCAGTAATGGATACCTTCCTAGCTGCATCTGCACAAAATGTAACATTTATAGTGTTCTGACAGTGAATGCATGATAACATATATTTAATATCTTTGTTGTAGATCCATAATTTTAGAATATATGACAAGTTTATAGCACATATTTTCATTCTCAGCAATGCAATCTATTTATGGGGTTCGAGCATGGGTTCGTGATACCCATAAACAAATTTTTTAGACCTCATACTTGATATTTCAGCATCTATTCATCATAGGAAACACACTTGAACAACACACTGTATCTTTAGCACACATTTTATATTACTTCTGTCATAAAGTTACACACCTGCACAAGAAGTAAACAATATTAGTATAAAAAATGATTTTCTTTCTATTTTTCTCTTTCTGAATAATTATTTGTATTGTTGTCATGTTTAGAGATAGGTGTTAATTTCATCATTTCTTAGTCTTTTGAGACTAACACCCTCTCTTCCATATTTTGCAGGCACCTCCAGGATGCGGGACCTCTTCAATCAGCCAACCAAAGCTATTCAACAACCTCGTCCATCATTCCATCCAGGCAATGATGGATTTGACCCTTATCTCTTTCTTGACTTCTATATATATGCATGTTTTTTTCTATTTCTTGCATTTTTCTTTTTTATGAGCTATCCCATGGCTTGTATGGGACCCATTCTGTATATTCCTTTGCAAATGAATAAAGAAATTTTGATTGCAAATACACTTATATTTTACTTGTAAAAAATGCATTTGCGCATTAAAGAAATGTTCTCTTTTTTTGTACTTTTCTATACTTTCCATTCAACATATAGTAATTAATCATGAATGCTTCAATATTTAAATGTACCAAGAGTACCTTTCATTGATGTTGTCTAAACTTTGCCAATTTTAGCATGATGCTAAAATTGGTAACAGTAGTACATGATTCTTAGACATACTTACTGTACTGGTGTTATCACACTATATAACAACATGCTCATCAAATTTTATTCCAATATCCTTCAACATTTGTTTCATCCATATTATCTAGTTACAATTGTTTGCTGCTACTACATATTCTACTTCTGTTGTGCTCTGTGAAATACAATTTTGTTTCTTGCTTAGCAAAGAAACCAATCTTCCTCCAAGAAAAAATGCTCCACCACTTGTACTTTTTTTGTCATCAACATTGCCTCCCCAATCTACATCTGTATATGCACATAGGGTAAAGTCATCATATTTTTCATACCAAAATCCATATTCAATTGTGCCTTTCAAATACCTCAGTATCCTTTTTATTGCTGCATAATGTGATTCTTTAGGATCATCTTGAAATCTTGCAACGATTCCAACCGCATGTGATATGTCTGGTCTTGTATGAGTTAAATATTACAATCCTCCAATCATAGATTTGTACCTCTTATGTTCAACTACATGAGTCTCATCTGTGCTAGATAACTTGTGTCCAGTTACCATAGGTGTGCCAACCATCTTACAATTCTCCATTCCAAATCTCTTCAATAGGTCATTCAAGTACTTTGTTTGACATAAGAAGATACCATCTTTGTTTTGTGTTATCTAGAATCTTAAAAAATATTTCATCTCACCAATCATACTCATTTCAAATTTTGTCTTCATTTCATCTGCAAATTTATCAATGGCTTCATCTTCTCCTCCAAAGATAACATCATCAACAAAAATAACTACAACCAACTAACCATTTTCAATTTTTTTCATATGCAAGTTACTATTTGTTGTGCCTTTAGTAAATCCTAATTTTATCAAATACTTATCCAGTCTTGCATACCAAGTTCTAGGTGCTTTTTTAAGTCCATATAAAGCTTTGTTCAGTTTACATACCATGTCTCCTTCATGAGTTAAGGGAAAACCTTCAGGCTTCTCAATGTAAACTTCTTCTAATTCTCCATTCAGAAATGCTAACTTCACATTCATCTGATATACTTTAAATTTCTTATAGGCTGCATAAGCCAAAAACATTCTTACTACTTCAATTCTTGCTACAGGTGCAAAAGTTTCTTCATAGTCAATTCCTTCTTGTTGTGAGTATCCTTTACATACCAATCTTGCTTTATTCCTTACAAATTCTCCTTGTTCATTCATCTTGTTCCTGAATACCCATTTAGTTCCTATAAAATTTTTATCTTTAGGTCTAGGGACCAACTCCCAAGTCTTGTTCTTTTTAATTGATCTAGTTCTTCCTTCATTGCTTTAATCCAATATTCATCTTCACAGACTTCACTAGTAGATTTAGGTTCAATTTGAGAAATTAAACACAATTATTCTTGTACCTTATTCTATGTCAAAACTCTTATTTCTATGCTCCTAATAATCTACTCAACAGGATGATTTCTTGTTAGATTCATGTTAGGTGTCACTATCTCAGTTCTTGCTTCAACTGTAGGTTCTTCTATGATTTCCTCAATGTAGCTTTCATTCTGCAAATCACTATCAGTTTCATAGAATAATTCAACATTTTCTTGATCAATTCTAGGATGAGTTCCTTCATTTGATTCATAATCAAGCATTCTTTCCTGAATTTTGAACTTTTCATCAACTTTAACATTTGCATCAACAATAGTTTTAGTTCTTTTATTGAAACATCTATAAGCTTTTCTTTTCAATGAATAACCAAGAAATATACCTTCGTCACTTCTAGGGTCAAACTTTCCAATGTCATCATCTCTCTTAATATAATATTTACTTCCAAAAATTTTGAAATACTTAATTGATGGTGCATGTCCAAACCATAGTTCACAAGGTGTCTTGTCTATGTCTACTCTGATCTATACTCTGTTCATTGTATATACTGTTGTGTTCGCTGCTTCTCTTGAGAATATCTTCGCCAAGTCATTTTCAAATAGCATGGCTCTTGATGCTTCAGTCACTAAACTGTCTCTTATTTCTATAATACCATTTTGTTCAGGTGTTCTAGGGGCTGAAAACTGTCTCTTAATGTCATTCACTTCACAAAAAATGTTAAATTCTTTTGAAGTAAATTATCCACCTCTATCTGATCTCAAACATTTAATCCTCATTCCAGATTCATTCTCAACTTTGTTCTTAATTACTCTAAACTTATCAAATGCCTCAGACTTTTTTTTAAGAAATTCAATCCACGTCATTCTTGTAAAATCGTCAACAAGAATCATAAAATACCTTTCACCATAGAATCCTATAGTCCTTGTGGGACTGCTCAAATATGTATGAACAATTTCCAACTTCTTCGCTATTGTAAAATTCTTGCTAGGAAATGAACTTCTCTTTTGTTTAGCCATAACACATTCCTTGCAAATCATGTTAGTAGGTTTCATAATTTTAGGCAAATCTCTTATTTCAAGTGTAGTACTAACTTTCACAATGTTATCAAAGTTTATATGACAAAATATTTTGTTCCATAACCAACTGTGATCAATCTTAGTAATTAAGCATGTCATCTCAGTAGGATTTAACTGAAATACATTACCTCTGGTTCTTGATCTAGTTCCAATCAAATTACCATCCTTGTCTTTGATTACACAAGTTTTCTCAGTAAACCAAACTTGATATCCCTTATCAACTAGTTGTCCAACACTCAAAAGATTATGTTTCAATCAATCCACAAAGTAAACATCATCAGTGTTAGTCTTTCCATCAAGAGTAATAGATCTTATTCCTTTTATCAAACAAGGTGCATTGTTTCCAACTCTCACAATTCCTCCATCATAATTGTTAAACTTTATGAATTTCTTCATGTCTCCAATCATATGATGTGAACAACCACTGTCTATAATCCAATTAAATCTCTTTTCTACTTGAGAAACTAAAGCTTTTTCTTCTTTAACTTCTACTTCAGAGTTTTCTTCTTTTATTGCTACAAATCCTATATCATCATTCTCATCATCACTTTCACTTAGGATTTTTTCCACACTAGCCTCAAGTTCTTCATCATTAGAATAGTAACATTCTTTATGTCTTCTAGGTTTAAAGTTCTTTCTATACTTCTTTACTCTCTTAGGACATTTAGATGCAAAATGACCATATTCTTGACAAGTCCAACATTTAAAATTTTTCTTACCATCTGGTTCTATTTTCACAAGCAAGGCAATTCCTTCCACAATCTTCCTGACTTCTTCATTCTTAGATCTGCTGCCACTAGCATAATCTCCTCTTACACTAATGCTTCTTGACAAAGTAGGACGAATACTAAGTGCGATGAATGTTGTCTCCATTCTAGGTAGATCTCCCGACTGTCTCAAGTTCATTTATGTTGCTTCTAATCTTCCAAGAAGGGTTTCTCTGGTGAAGTTCTTAGTACATGGTATAACTTGCTCAATCATCTATGTTGTCTTCTTAAATGCAGGAGTTAATGTCCTTAGAATTTTCCATATCACTTCATTCTCTATCTTGATTCCTTCATAGGATTTTATACTTGCAACAATTTCTGACATTCTACCAATATAGCTTCTAACAGATTCATCTTCCATGATTCTTTGTAATCTGACTCTCTTTGCATGTTCATCACCTTCAAAAGTAGACTGTAAAGCTAACCAAATTTCATGAGATGTTTTTAGATATTTTACCTGACTGTACTCATTTTCTGGAAGGGCTGACATGAGTGCTTCTCTGGCAAGTATGTTACACATGAATAGGTCTCTCTCCTCATTAGTACATTCTTCAATTTTGTCTTCTTCAATGATAGTCTTTGTGTTCTTTGTGATTAACCAGTATCCTGGTCCTAAACAAAAAAAATGTGTCTTCATCTTTTCTTTCCAACTATCAAAGTTCACTCCATCAAACTTAGGGCTTTCTTTCCTGAAATGATTTGCCATGGATCTCCTTAAGTTGTTAAACTTTTCCTTCAAGGACCTGCTGCTCTGATACCAATTTTTAGAAAGTAAAGTCCACCAAGATAACTGAGAGGGGGGGGGGGTGAATCAGTTATCAGATAAATACAACTTTTATCATGCCTTTAACAAATTTTAACCATGTAAGAAATGTAAGCAATAACCATAGAAAGATATACATACATAATAACACAATGACACAAGATATGTTGACTAGGGAACCTCTTGATCAAAGAGTAAACCCCGGTGGGAATGATCCCCACAAAAGATGCACTAATATGAAAATTCCTTGTGAGAGGATGGACTCTGTTAGGAGTCTTATGAAATACATTCAGTACATATGAATCTCTGTTAGGAGACTTTGAATCCCTATTAAAAGATTCTAACCCTGTTAGGAGTTATGGAAGATAGAAGGACCCACTGTCCAAACAGCTTCAAGGGAAAGATCACTGAACACACCGTCCAACTAATATTTGTATTACTCAAAAAAATAATACCAAAATATTATTGATCTCAACAACTTATCACTTCTCCTTTGACTGTTCCAAACCGCACCAACTACTTCAACAGATCTCAATACCAAATCTCTGCAATTCGCATATCCTCTTACAAAAAATATTGCACAATTCCACAATTCACTTTGATACTATCTCTCATGTACATATTACAATTACTACATTACAATAAGGAAAATAATCCTTCCTTTATACCACACTCAAATAATTACAAATGAGTCGGCATACAACTTACAAAATAATTTTCCACACGTTATACAATATTTCATAATTACATAAAACTGTCAGCTTCCAAACAAGATAATTCTTCACTTGTGTGACCTCTGACCTTATTGTCATGTCCACATCATGATCATCATGTATTCATCATCTGTACAACCTTGCATGCTCAGATTCTATACCGATTAGGAGATATCATCCAATTTCCACAAGCCGCTTCTCAGGAACACTGCCTGAATACTGCTTCAACTGAATTACACATAACGATCATGAATAGTTGAATTTTAGTATGCGCTCTTAACCATGATCTCAGGAAACATCATAGATTAATTCCTCAACTCCACATAGCTTGATCTTCAATACCCCATGTGCGTCGATACAAACATTGTCTGCTTCTTTGCTAATCTTCAATAGATCACTATGTTGACATCAATGACAATCAGAGTCATGAATGCAACAACAACTGCTACAAAATGGCTGTGAATATTCCCCCATAGGATATATTCAACATGCATTCCTAATAGGGATTAGGGTTAATGTGTTATGTTTGTTTTCCTCGCATACTTCTGTGGCACTCGATTGTGTTATAACCCAACCTTATGGAAGCTTGATGTTATCATTATGGAAATTAATTATGTATGTTCCTATTATACTTTGGAACCAGATTTTGATGTTATGATTCATGATGACCTATGAGTAATGTTTTGAGATGTATGAACTTAGAGTACGTTATTTAGGTGTTAAAGGGGAAGTGGCTTGCTTTGGAGGCGTTGAAGCCCAAAAGTGGCTACTTGGGTATCCTTGGTAGGTTACTTAAATAAGTGATAATATAATTAAATGGGGTTTTAAAATAAGTTAATAAGATAATAGATTCCTTGCCAATGCCTTGAGTGCTAGTATAGGCTAAGGATGAGAGCGGGAGAAGATGCTTGCTTGTCTAGTAGTGGCGGTGAGTTCTGGCATGATCAGTTATCCTTGTCTACATGAGAGAATTTTAGGTTCTACATATGATCACACTTGGGAGTCAGAGTCTAGTGAGATCGTCCAAAGGGGGTTGACATATGTGATGACACTTCTCCAATTTCATCTTAGGTTTCTTACATGTGTTGGCTATCTCTGGATTAGTATGTGTACCTTTGAGTTATTGAGTTATACCCTTGAGATAGGAACTTATAGGACTCTTTCTTAGTATTACCCGATGATTGATTTTGGTAATGTTATCCGAGTGGGGTCTGATATTATCTCCTTAGCATGGTGGGAGTGGAACCACATGTTTCCACGAGGTCGGGAGGTAGTGATTCTTTGACCATTTGAGACTCTGACATTCCTGTTCTAGTGCTGGATGATCCTTATTGCAGTTGCTTCTTATCCTATCTTTCTTGGGAGACCTATTCATATTCTTTCTTTATTTGTACTTTGTACTTAGTAAAGTATTTGCATACCATGTGACTTGTGTGGTGGATTTGGGTGATCATGTATACTTTATTGTTCAGACGTGTTTATGATGTACTATGTAGAAGATTTAGATGATTATTGTACTTAATCTAGATTAAATTGTATTTACGTAATTCTACATTAAGGAACCCTTGAGATTTGTAATCTGTAATTGAGATTATATGTATATACAGATTTTATGTTTTATTTCCACTTTGTTATTCAATACTGTTTGTAAACTTTAAAATAAAAAATTATGTAAACTTAGTAACACGTTTTAGGTTAATATCTCATGGGTTCCCTGGCGGGGCATTACACATTGTCCTAAAGATGTATAATAACAATAATTTAAAAAAAATCATCATACCTCTAGTCAAAAGTATGTCATAAAAATTATTTGCTTGACCATAAGCACTACTACTATTTTGCTAATGCACTGCTGTCCTTCTTTACAAATTATATCTACACATGTTAATATAATGAACATTTTGCAAAATATGTGAGCACAAATATGACAATTCTATTTGTTTTGCAATTTGATATGTATTTATGGTATTTTTCAATGCCATGAAGATGTTAATACAACTAAACCCACAATTATTTTAGAATGAAATGCTAAATGAATAGCATAATAATGAATTTGAGAAAATAAACTAATCATAATATCTGTGCTGGAAATATGCAACCAAAACTTTGACTGAACAAATGCACTTGCTTTGTATTTGCTCACATTATCTAAAATGTGTTAGCAGAAACAAGGCATGTGATTTGTTTACTGGATATCATGCAATTAGTAAAGCACAAGGAAATTCTTAAAAAAATTAGAAATTATTTGTCCTCTAATTCTTAACAATAAAATCTTAAAACACTAGAAAGAATATCAGTCGATAATACATACTAGTTGTCTTTATTTTTATTATTAAAAATCATCGAAAAAATCTGATGACATTCAATGAATAGTGCATATGCCCTATCTTTGCTAACACATTTTGTATGATATTTGTTGATATGTGACCGATTTTATTGATTCATCTTTTGCTTTAGCTATATTAGGCTAGTTCATTCATTTCTTTTATTTTGTGCATTTTTATTGTATGTTTTTTAACATTGTCATTTGAGCAAGGACTAAGAAAGAACTATGGATTAGACTTCATCACAATGACTAAAATGACATGAATTTTAGATATGCGTTCAATTGTAGCACTTTATTGAATTTGATCACAACCCAAACCACAAAGCACAAACCATTTTAACAATGAACTAATCACAATCAATACTTTGAACAACAAAACCAATGCCACAACCAAACAAAAAAAATGGACAAAACAAAAAAACTAGTCACCACACCTCAACATCGTTCTTCAACTCTTGCTCAACCCTTGCTCAACCCTTGCTCTATTCGTTCTTTCTCAAACCTTGCTCAAAAAACATTGGGAAAAATAAAAAATAAAATATTCCCATTGAAAAAATAGATAAACCACTTCCATTGAAATTATCTTTGACACACATATTGGCTTGAATATTAAATGGAACATAAAAAACAATGGGTTGTCCCATACCTCCACTTGTACATACACTACAAACACAACACATGTCAACACTTTTTTCTTCTAATTATTCATAACTAAAACTAAGAAAACCACCAATAAAATACAAAGAGTTGAGCATTTGAGGTATGTTGTTTTTTGTTAATTCATTAGTTTAGTTGTTAATTTGCTTAAGAATGCTTCATTGTTAAAATAGTTTGGGATTTTTTTTCACTTTAATGATAAATCTTGGAGGTTTTTGTTATGTGTTACTCAACATTGTCATTTGAGCAAGGAATGGAAGAAGACTCTGAATTAGCCTTCATCACGACAATTAAAATCACATAGGTTTTAGAAATTGGTTCAATTGAATAATTCAATAGCTTCCTTCCTTCTCTCTCAGACCTTGCTCAAAAACACTGCAAAAAAAATAGAATAATAAAACATTCGCATTGCATTGTCATGTACCTTCATCCGTACATACATTACAAACTCAACACACATCAACACTTTTTTCTTCTTCTTATTTTTCATAATTAAACCTTATAAAACTTGAGAAAAACACAAAGAACCAATCATGAAAAAGCAAAAAATACTCAAAAACGCTATATAAAATACGAAAAAAAACACAAAGAACCAATCACGAAAAAGCAAAAAATACTAAAAAATGCTATATAATATACGAACATTGCAAATTTATTCTCTATCGCACAAATTAATAAACAAGAGCTCAACCAAAAACATTAATTCTTAATTCCCTGTCTATAAGAACAAGGACTAATAATACAATCATTACACTACCCTAATTTCTTTAAACCAATGTAAATTCATTGAATATTCCTTTTCATTCTTCACTAGAAGATAATATCAGTATGTACTTACCTTATACTCAGAATCCATGCCTTCTGATAAATTCACGTACGAGGTGGCAAGCAATGTATACACGTCTCTGTATGAAGAGAAAGTGGCCAGTCTCTTCTACCGCCACATCGAAGGTCCCACATCCCCGAAAGCAATTTATTAATTGAAAAAAATTCTTACATACTGTGGGACCGTATGCACGGAGTTTATGAGAATCCAATTCCTCCATGGGGAATATGAACTCCATTGGTTTTGTATTATATTCCAACTCATACAATATTGCTACAAGACTATTAAAAAATGTTAGCAAACGTCACTTCTCCCTCTTAGCATAAGGAAATCCCCATTACAATGCGAAGCACACTTCTGAGTCACCCAAGAACATTCTATGGACCAATGTACTTTGAATAAGATACACAAACTTGTATCAAGGCCTACAGAAATGAGAAAACTACTGCCATTAGAGGGCTAGACTAGATTGGTCCTTGTATTAGTCAAACCTATAAACATTTAAAAATTTGTGGGAATAAGATGTAAAGATAATGGAAGAGATTTAGATGGGACCCTGCATTGTTTTCAACGAGAAAGACCCCAAAAATGGGACAATAGCTTAAAAAAATTGCTTTGAAAACAAATGAAATTAATTAGAAGTTGACAGCACCCAATGAGATTTCCACTTAGTCAGAAAAGGTATGTTTGTTACTTAAGATACCTTTGTATGTAAGGGTGATTACCGACTTTTTTCTTGATTTATGCATAGACTTATGTAAGTCATGGTGGTAAACACCTAGATGTTGTATTTCATTATTAGGCCTGACCCTCTCTGTCATTGATCTGGTGTCAAAAAAACATCATTAATTTTCTCTGTGTCAGCCGTTATTCTTCTATTCCAGCCATCAGGTGAGTATTCTTTTCTTTTCTACATTTTATTAAAATGCCATAGACTACCTAGTTGTAGTTTAGTTGAATAGAAGATTCAGTGAATACTAGAATACAATTGGTGGTAAGCTGATTGTAGTTGTGTAAGAGTAATTTTGCTTTCCCATTTTGTTTCAGTTGTTTTCATACACATTCATGTAGACAAATTTTGTTTCAGTTGTTTTTAACCCACTTGAGGATTCACATGCTTTTAAACAAATTTACCCTTGTGGATTGTCTTCGTACTTTATTTTTTTGCTAGTGACCATAGTTTGACTTTCTTAGAAGTGGGTCAATGCCAAATTCATTCGAGAGTTCTTCCCTTTTTTTTCAGTAGTTCAATTTTCTCGTTTTGCTGTTTTTATCAAGTGGGTTTGCATTCAACCATGGGAGATGATGCGGGTTGTTATAGTTTCATTGAATAATGACTGTTTGTCATTTAGTTTACTAGTAATTGCATTGGAAGATAGATGTAAATTATTTGGGTGCTTTGATGTTGCATTGAATCATGGGTGCAAATTTCTTATTTTGTTGTTGCACTGAATGATCAATTAAAACCACTTGGGTTTTTTTTTCCAATTTTGTCCAGTAATATCCAGGAGGTTGTTTAATACTTTGTTTTCTAATTCCAAATGTGTCTTTTTAACTCCCGAGTGCGCATCTTTGAGTCCTGATACAGTTAAAAAGTTTGAATAGATATGCACCTGATCTGATCTTATGTGCGTTTTATTCTCAATTTACTCATTTTGACTGGCAGTGTTTGAGCACTGTTCCAATCACAGTTTAATTGCTTTATATGATCACTTTACAGAGAAAACCCAGGAATTTAGTTGTTGGAAGAAGGGATTTATGGAATATCACTGCAACTTTAGCAGGCAAGTCTGGGATTGAGTTAAGCAGGTTAAAAGATGTGTCTTGTTTTTTCTTTTTGATAACAGTAAGCAATAGAGTTTTTTCATTCTGATTTGCAGGCTTGTTTTTCAATGATGTTCAATTTTGAACTGTAAACTCAAAATTGAAACTACTGAGGATTGTTTTTATGCTTTTAGTGATGTGTAGGTTTAGTCAACATCCCACTCCTTGCATCCAACGCAAATTTTAAGAAACTTGTATCCCTGATGTAGAGCTCCCTTGTGGGTCAGGAAGCATGGAAGCTAGCAGCGTAAAAATGGTGTACTCCAAGAGGTAATGGATGTAAACACTCATTTCCTTTCCCTATTTTTCAGTCCTGTCAATTGACTTCGCAGTCCCTTGCAAGTCTTTAATGCACAAGGATTAAATACATGTTGTTTAGGGTACATAGCTGTGAATCCTGAATTAAAATTTAAAATCTATGAAGTTGGTTGAATTGCATGGATGTTCTTCATATTCTGCTGTGTGGTTTAAAGTTTGAGGCACATGCTAGGTTGCGACTGTGATGTATTTATTTGAATTTAACCCAACAAATGGCAAGCATAAACAAACTGGCCCTAATATATCCTTGAGTGCAGTTGAAGAATGTTAAAATTTGAGTGAAACTAACAATATCTTGTAATATTTGAACTTTCAGGAATCACGCTAATGGTGATGTATCAACTGCATCACATAACCAGGAATTTTCTGAGGATAGGAATATTAGTGGTGAAGCTCCTATGAATGGTGAAGTGTCTCCATGCAATGACGCTTCCAATGTTAAGAATGTGAAGGAAAATCAGGGAACTCAACATCCTCGAGCAAATTCTGGCAAAAAGAAGTTAAAAGAAAATGGATTTGAACCAAAAAGTAGAAGAGGCCGTGGAAAATCTGCAGCAGATGCTACAGATGTAGGAGGAAGAGTGCAGAAGCGTAAGCAACAGAATGGAAAGGAAAATCATGGTTCTAAATTAAGACATCAGGAAGAAGTAGTGTTAGAACATAAACAGAAGGAAATGAGATTGGATCAACCAATGAAAAAACGAAGACAAAAACAAGCTTCTAAAGCTGCTTCCGAGACAGGCAAGGATCAGTGTCCAAGGGTCGTGCAAAGGTATTGCTTATATTCTTCCCATGCAGGCATTCTTATTAACAATTTTCCTTAAGATCAGACATTCCTGCAAACTTTGAAAGTGTCACATTAGGTAAATAGTAATAAGAGTTGTTATGTTGCTCAGACATAAAATGTCTACTCCAGTTAAGAATTTTTCTTTGATAGTTCATTGCCAAGGATGCCATGAAATGCTAAAGCACCGAGTAGGAAATGTATATCAACAGGATAGAAAATAAACTTTCCACAAAGTAATTGTCTCTCGTGTCACAGTGGCCCTAGTAGTGCCATAAATTATCTAGCGCTGTATGAGGAAAGTCTATGCAATCCAGCTGGCTATCAAACATATGTACAGACTTAGAGCCTAATTCATCAAACACAAAGTTGAAAGTTCTGTCATCATTGCAAATGAGTATGAAGTACAAACTACAAAGTGAGTTCTTGAGATTGAGTTTGTTAAAGTCTATTCCCTCTTGGATTCCAACATTTCAATTTTGTTAGCATCCACTCTTTGTGGTCACTAAAAATCTTCCTGACCTCCAAGGATGCCCTTTTGGAGGCATGTAAGATGTCTAAATATTGTGTGTAAAATCAGGAATTCCCAATGAACCGAACCTAGTATGCTACTAAAAAAATAAAATATCTGCTAGGTCCAAAATTTGACTTCACAGTTCAAAACTAACACCAAGCAAATATAGGGATATACTTGAACAACTACAGACCTGAATTATAGACCTCTATTGGTCTCTGTATCCAGATTCCAAATAGGAAAAATGCATATTAGTCCATATAACTGAAACTCACATATGCACCTGCTTAAGTTGCACCGCTGTCCCATTAAATTCCCACATCAGGGCTTCCTGTGTAAAGAAACTGGATAAAATGATTGAATTGTAATTGAAACGGAGACATTCTTAATTAGTATGGAAAGCTTGTGGATAATGTATATACCATGCATTAGAAACTTCTTTTCAATGCCTTGAATTGTGGGGTAGTGTGACTCAAGCTGTGCATTTTATTGACAAACAAATGATAAAAATGATTTCATGGGCTTTACTGGATAGATTTGGTAAAATCACACTCTTAATAAGACAACAACTGCCCATTGTGATTATAAGACCTGAATCCTCTTCTGTGATTGACTTCAAAACCCCTTTTAAAAAAATAAGATACTATATTGATCTAATGACTGGCAAAAGAGGAGACGAGTCTTTGGATTGTATTGGGATTTACCCATCAAAGCAATCTTCCAAGAAATTAAAATTTGTACCTATACCAAGGAAAAACAACAAAGAAAATTAGCTTGGACAATCAAGCAATCCTATATTTTTATGCAACCATACAAATCCCAAAGTAAATAACCCACTCAAATTCCATGAAACAAATTGAGAAGCAAGACATATCATATGCATGAAAAACAGGAAGCGGCTCCTTTAAGGTGCCTCCAATTATATGCTACTATGGAAGGATTTTATCGTACAGTAATGCTAGATTTACTCAATGACTTTGGTGTACTTAGTAAAAATATGGAAAATCCCTCACCTAGGAATTAGAGAGCAATTGCTGACAATGAGGACATTAATGCTGTTTGAGGCAGAAGATCTAAGAAAGGGAGCAGGAGTCTAGTAATGATTGATAGGAACAAGAATGTTACTGTAATTTATAAATTTATAATAAAAAATAAAAATATAACTATCCATCCACATACAAACAAATACCAAGGCAACAAAGATACCACTGACTGGGAGATCTGATCTATTCCTGTCGCCTTCTTTTTTATTTTTATTTTTATTTTTTCTGTTGCTTATAGGCTTTCTTTTTTGAGGTCTTCCTTGTTGTAAGTTTGCATTTTCAGAATACAGTCTCTTGCAATATTTCTTCCATCTATTCTCATGTTTGACTAATCCAATGATTAGGTTCTTTTTCCTTAATGGACTCGCTTGAAAAATTCTTTAAGTGTAATTGTTCAGCTTATTGTAGTAGTTGTACTGAGCCTTCTCAGAGTCTGTTTAATCCAATTAGCTGCAATCTGACAAAATTGTATTCACATCATGGTGGCTTAATTCGTTTCAGAGTCTTGAGTCTTGGTTTTTGTTCCACTGTAAGGAAAGCTTATATTTTGGCATGAGTTTAAAACTTTTGCTAGAAAAAAGAAAGAAAATCACGGACCTATCAAATAACCAGAGTTGTTTCCATCTATAATTGAGCACTTTATTATTTTTATTCAAGACATCTCTTATTACATTTGGCATGGGGCTCAAGAGGAGACTTCTCTAGTGGTCAAAGCAGCTTTTTGGGTATGAAGAGCATCTTTGGAGGTTTAAGTAGTCTTTGGAGCATCTGAGGCACTAACTCTGTTTCCGTTTAAGTCTTCCTTGAGGAAGACAACAGTGTTTTTGAGACTTATGGTTTCCAAAATTGGAATATGCTTTGTATCATTTTGCAAGCAGCAAAATTCAATTTTGATATGACTATTTTATAAATAGATGATATAGCGTTTTTGAGACTCATGGTTTTCAAAATTTGGAATATGCTTTGTATCATTTTGCAAGCAGCAAAACTCAATTTGATGTGGCACTTTTATAAATAGATGATCTCATTTTAAAGGTAATGAATGCCCAATAAGTGGTTGTCAGTTTAGCATAGAAAATTGAATCCACGTATGCAAAATAAATAATATATCATTCCCTACCTAAGCTTCTGTGTTTCATATCCAGTATTTGGAACAGAGACACATATAACCATTATATTGCAACCATTTGCTCAAATATATCTAGAAGCTTGAACCTTTAATACTTGCCTCCTGTATGGACCACCACTTTAGCATTTTGGGATAATAGGATCTCAGAGTTTAATGTTTTTGTTATTTTGTGACAGTTTTGCACACAAATATGTTTTGTAATCAAGAGTTTACTGTTTTGTTGATGTGCTTGCCATTACAGATACAATGGAATTTGACACGCAGAATATTAACTTAAAAATACAACCTCAAATGGACTCTTCTGCAGCATAAGAACAATGAATTGGTTGTTTCAGGTTTTCCCACTCTATAAATACCAAATCCTTTGGCAGGGAAAACAATCAATCATGCAAGGGAGAAAAGCATAAACAGGAAGATAGGATTAAACATCTTGAAAGTGAGCTGCTAACCATAAGGGATGATCTTAAGAAGGTGATTAATGATTAATATGAGCACAACTACCATAAACAATTGTGCTACATGTATTCAGATGGGAATGAAAAAGAAGATAAATCCTAGGGAATAGTACCCTACTAAGAGAACTTGAAACCAAAGAAGAAATATATCATATTGATTGATGAGATGAAGGAGTTGCTTGTGGAAAACCATCTTCAGCTTCTTAAAGAGGAATGGGAGACAATAGCGGCTCTCAACTCCATGCCTTCTCCTCAATAGGTTTCCTTTTGTGTGCTCTTGGTCTTGTCTAGCTGCAAGTTCTTTGTTATCTTGTACCTTTGTTCCAGTGTTTTGTTTCTTGTCGAGTTGATATTTAGGTTGTTTTCTTGCTGTGTTTATTGCAAGATTAGTAACTTCTGGTTGTACAAGTGTTTGAGCCCTTTCAAAAACCGACTTTTACCAATTAATCAAAATAATAATAATAATCACATCAACTTCATTGTCCTTATGCTTCAAGTTTAATATTAAATCTTATATGAAAATAATCTTTTATATAATAATTTTATGAACAATCCACATGAATGATAAGTAAGTTGATGTCAACGGCATTTTTAGTTTTAAAAGAACCTATTGTATGTGATTGGAACTTAAAACATTTCTAGGTTTGATACCAAAACTGACTACTACAAGATTTTGTACAGATATTTTTTTGAAGCTCTCTATAAAACAAATTCTTTTGAAAGACATCATGAAATACCAATTCTTAATCTTCAGTTTCTTCTACAGGCTATGAAATTCCAAATTGAAATCTTGGATCATCCCTAAAATGTCCAATCTATAGCAGCAGATTGTAGGTCCATAGTTTTAGTTTGTTGAAAATTACAGTATTCGAAGATAGTGTGCTTGCTTATAGCAGTTTGGAAAGAAAGCACTAACAACCTAGTAAGTGTTGTTCCGTAGCAGTTCTCAGATACATTAGTGTGGAGTCAGAAATTGGCTACTCTGCAATTTCCACTCTGTGGGATGCACTCATTTTAGTGTATGTTCCCTTAGCATGTTTGGATTTCATTTTAGCTATTTCTTCAGCCTTTATCCCAATAATATATATGCCAAGTGGGCCAATTTTTTTTTTGTTAATTCTTTTCTAATTCTGCAAGCCTGTCCCAGCTAAGGCACTAACGGAATTGCAGTGGTGTTGGAATGAGTTTGCAGTGATGTTGTACTGGTTTGAACTTTGAAGTTTGAACCATACAAAAACATTTGAAAAGTTGGCTCCAGTGGTGCTTTGCCCTTTTAAGTGGCTTCTATTTGTGCCAACTTCTGATTGTGATGCATTTTGCCCTCTATTAATGATCCCCTTCTATTCTTTGAAATCAGCATAATCATTTCTTATCATCTCTTAGTTTTTGTATTCTCACATCTTGTAAACTCCTACATATTTCTTACCCACAGTTGAATTCTTCGTAAGCTTGAAGCAACATGCTATTGGAACCCATTTTTGGAGACTAGTAGTTCCACAGTCTATTGTCATCTTTCTGCCAAAATCTTTCCTATAGCTTTGTTTATACTGTTGTCTCATAAGTCTAACTTTTTTGCCTACTACCATGATAACTTCTTAAAAATAAATCCATAGTCTCAACCTATAACCCCTTGGATTCTACATTACTTCCACTACCCTTATTTACATTATGTACACTAAAGAACCTCGCATGGTTTAGAAATCCCACTTGTTTTATTGCTTGTGTAATTTTATTTATTCACCTCGCACAGAATACACTAGACTAAGTCCACCTAACCCAACTTCTTTCATTAACTACAATGGGTTTGAAATATACCACTTAAGGGCCCTAATCCAAGTTCGGAAGCAATCCCAACAACTTTTTCATCCCAAGCTTTAAGTTTGAGCTTATTTTCTCTACATAGAAACATTAAATTCTAGATTTGCATATACAATAAACAACTGCAAGCCATCATGTGTCTTCAGAATTTGGTAGTCACCTTATCAATGGATGCAAGTATGTTGTAGATGTTGAAATTGCAAACCAGATGCTACTGCAATCTTTTGGAAATTTAGCCTATTTTTATTTCTTTACAGTTTGAGCATCTTTCATTTTTTGTACCTAGATAGTACTTCATGAAGTTAGAACTTGTTTTCACACTTCCAGCATTTGAATCAAGGGCACTTCTTTCACCACCTTTTAGCCTTTTTAGTAGTTTCCGTTCTATAATGCTAAGCTTGAGTATTTCATTTAAAGAAAATCATGGTAATCTTTAGGGAAAATGCATCATAGAAGTAATTTATGAAGCCTTATTTATTGTGTATTACAAACGTAAAACTTCCATCTTCCACACACTTACATTCTTGTGAATTTGACATGGAACGATTTACAACCTTCCTCTCAAACTTAAACAATATCTTGCACTTAAAACACATTTCTTTTTTAAAAATATTCAAACTAAAACCTTTTGATCTCTTTTTCCTTACTTGTCTTCTTGTTCATGATCCCCACTCCTTGTAGTTCTCATCTTGCTAACCCTGGCTCCCTTCCCCTTCATCATAGTGTGTTCCTCAATCCCAACATGCCTCTTCCTAGCAACCCTTAGGATCTATATCCTTTCACCTTTTCTTTTGGTTGATCACTTTGATGATGAGGCCTTTTTTGCCTAAGTTGAATTTTTGCCAAACATCACAAACTTGCTAACCACTTGCAACTTCTCAAAGGCCAAGTTATCATCTTTGAAGATGGCATAAATCCCCCTTGTTGATGTGTTGTGTACCAAGCTCCTTTGTCATTCTCAAAGCTTGGTCACTTTTTAGTGCATTAGCCAAATGCCCATTTTGATGCTCTTCTATGCCTCTATCCTATCGTAGCCTATTGGTGCTTTGTGCTTCTACCTCTTCTTTTGATGCCCCTTCTACCTCCACTCTTGTCCTTATTACCCCTCCACCATCCCATTCTTCCCAATCTTAGTTCTCCTTTGCCATGCCTAATGATACCACCCACATGCATAATTCGTACTTTGCCACTAAGACCATCCTCTAATCATCCCATTTTCCAAACCCTTACTCCACTGTTTCTTTTTATATCCCTTTTGAGACCTTTGTTGCTATGACTTACACGTCTCAACCTATTTTCTAGTACACCTTTGTGCTAGCCTTGCAGCCTCTCCTCTTAACTTATCCTATGTCCCAACCCATTTTTCTCAACCCCCACTACAATCTACCTATTCCTACATTCTTACCTCTAGACCTCTTACTTACATCTTGATGACCTAGAATTATATTGTTCCTAGCAATGCCTTAGCAATCTCCATTCACTCTTCTATCAACTTTGCTCCTCCCTCCCCACAATTCTCACTCACCTCCTTCGGAACATGGGAATGACACCAACTTGTGTCTCTTCCCTCTTCTTCCCGCCTAGAGGGCAATCATGAAACTTCATCATAACTCTCTCTTAGTTGATATTATTTCTTATACATTCACACCAATGTTTGTGGCTTCCTCGATTGGAATGTATAACAAAAAAAGGGACACCCCAATGCATGTATAATCACTTAATGCCACTTGCATTAACTTAATTTGTGATGATCACTATTGTGAATTTTTTCCTCACACTCTAAAAGATCACTCTTTAGAGTGGTTTTACTTGTACAATTATATTGTTTCATTCAATGAGCTTGCAACACTTTCAAGTCAAATATGGCATGCAAATAAGTGTTGCAAACCTTTTTCATTGGAAAAAAGGCACCACCAAAATCAAATCACAAATTTTGTGCTACTCTACTATCCATCCTTTCTTAGATTTCTTGCCCTCTCCTTGATAGCAACATCCAGTGTGTCTTAATGGGCAAGCTCCTAGCCAATATCCAAGATACGATTCTCCTCATGAAGTATGTTTCTTTTCTAAACCTTTGTGCAACCTTGTGGGAGTATGAGAATGCTATTGACTAGATCCAATCATTATTTCCTAATCTCCTACCTTCTTCCACTCATACCTCTTCCTCAGCCCCTCCCCATCTTTCCAAATATCCCAGAAGGCCTTTTAAGAAAAACAACGTTTTCTCTCCTAATCCTGATGAAAACTCGGCAGATGTTGTGCCTTCTCATTCTTCTCTTGGAGTGTCTATTAAACCTCAGAACTCTCATCGATTCACCTATTTAATGGACTACCTTCTCTTTTTCCTCTCATCAACTTCTATCCAACAACTATCTTCAGCTTCGTCCCACACGTTCATTGGATACTTTTTACTCTCTTCCAAGGGGTATGATACCAAATCCTATTACCAATACTATCATTTCTCAAGCCACAAAACTAAAAAGTGTTTGTGCCTTAGACACCAAGTATAGGATTTTGTCAATTTTAATGTTATACATGTTGAGGTTTACAATGACAAAGGAAATAAGTCAGTTGCCAAAACCGTAGATCTTCTTTTACCCTTTTTCTCAACATAATAGTACTAAACACATTGATTCAATATTATTCTCGTCTTCTGTTGTTCCTTTTACTACTAGTACATTTCCTAATATATTTTACTTTCTGGAAATGATTGGTGCCATTGACGTGAGGACCCTCTTCTACTCATACTTGTACTCTCATTACTTTTTCTCCTGATAAGATCCCTAATAATGGGTATAAGGGACCTTTGTATATTCCAGAGTTAGTCTTAAACATGTATTTTAATGTGATTTTCATAGATCCAAACCACATTCTGAATATGGTAATTAAAGATCACTTATATAATTGCCATTGCAACTAGGACTCCTATGCTACATCAGGGTTATCACTGAAATGCTATGATGACATTTTCGTTAACACATTGGATTGCATAACTCTTCCCATTATAGTTAATCATAAATGTTTAGAAGTGCTCTATCAGATTATCCCTTCTTCTAACTGGTTTGCCACTCCCTTGGGTTATCCTTGGTCTTGATGCTATGCAGTTCGTTCCTTCTTTACTCTACTAGTGCCTCAAATTTGTTTATGAAAATGAGGTGGTCACTATCCCATGTCATGAATACCAACCCATCATTAAGCTTGGCCATTTTTGCATTGATTCTTTCATTACAAAGCCTTCAATTCCTCTATCTACATTAATCAAAAGGCTTGTATTCTAGCCGACACTCTTCTCAAGCTATTTGTCCCTTTGAGCCTAAGATTCTTGGGTTGTATGCTACTCAAGGCCTTGACATCTATCTATTTGTGCCTAGCATACCTAACCTTGTTGAACTACCTCCCCTTAGTCCTAGATCTAGACTTAGACATAATAGTTATCCCCTTGGACCTACTCACCATCCTCCCAAACCGCCTAGACCTCAACATTTTCCAACTCTACACCTCAACCTCAACTTCAACCTCCTCTCAAACTACATCATATATGCAAACTCCATCTAAATGCACCTTAGCCTCAAACAAAAACAAGAATAAAGAACCCCAACCTAGGCCTATCCTTCCTTCCTCCACCTTATCTCTACCATCACACTCCTACCATTGCCTCTATTCTAGAACCTCCTTCCCATTTTCATTCCACTCCTCTCAAACCTCGCCTTGTAAATAATTTTCTCCCCAAGTTCCCTTTCAATAGCTGAACCCAGACTTCTTACCCCATCTGACTTCTTGGTTTCTCATACAACATCCGTTGTCATACTTGATGACATTGTGGACCCCTTGCAACCTTTTATGAAAGCTCCTAAACCTGCCATGCCTACCCTATCCATTGATGTTACACCACATCCCTCTCTTTTGTGCCCAATTCTCTTTCTCGTTCATCTAGTGACCTAAGCCCCATAGTCCAGCTCTATGATTGCCTCTTCTTAGTGTTAACCTTTTTTCTGCCAATATCTTTCTTGTAGCTTCATTTATTCTATTGTTTTTGTAGTTCTCACAAATTTATTTAACTTTTTCCCTTGGTGCCATGAGAACTTCTTAAACCTGAATCTGTAGTCACACCCTATAGCCCCTTGGCATCTCTAATACTTCCACTTTGCTTATTTCCATTTCATACACTGAAATGAATCAGAGTGTAAAAATCCCCTAGGTTTTACAGCATTTGCAAATTTATTTACTCACCTAGCATAGAGAGGCTAGGTTAAGTTTACATGCTCCAACTTCTTCAATTGACTGCCAAACAGAGGCCTGTTTGAGCCAAGCTCCCAAGCATTTCTAGCATTTTCTCTTTCTCAAGCTACAAGTTCAAGCTTTTTTTTTTTACATAGAAACGTTGGATTTCAAATATGCAAAATCAATATACTATTGCAGGCCATTGTTTAACTTTCTTCAGAATTTGGCAGTCCTTATCAAAGGATATGGCTGTGCTGCTAACATCAGTACCACAAACTAGACACCACCACAATCATAATGAAAATTGTCCATTCGCTGTTTCTCTACCCTCTGAGCATTTTCCTTTTTTGCCCCTGGATAGTACTACAACCAAACATCTTCTTCAGGCTTGAATCAAGAATGCTTTCTCCATCTTGTCTTTTCAGCAGTTTCTTTTCTGTAAAGCTATACTTAAATATTTTGTTTAAATAAAAACATAGCAATCTTTGGGCAAAAGACCTCGTAGAAGTAGTTTTTGAATCTGGTGCATTAGAAAGGTTAAATTTTATCTTCCCCATCTCTTTTATAGCACTTAAATAATTCAAAAACTACCTTACAATTAACGGCATTCTACTTGCTGAGCCATTTAAAGGATAATACTAACATCTGTAGGCAAGAGCTTTTTTAACTGGATTATTTTTAAATAGTTGTGCCTATAATTTAAATTTACAGCCAATTTGTATTGACAACAAGCTTTGATTGTTCGTTTAGAATGGAAAATAATGCTTTGACTATGTCCTAAAGATGACGGGCTTCTTATTATTTCATATTACCACTTAATGCTTGAAGTACAAATCCACTTGTTCCATCAAAGTAATTCAAAATATGTCCTTGACAGAAATGAAAGGATGTGGAATGATGAAGGCAGTGTGACTGATTTAAAGCGATACGACCCTTTTTAACTTGTTTGATGTAAATGAGAATTAGGTCTATTAGTAATTATGAGGTGATCCACATTAGTACATGATACATTATTTGCAGTAGTACTTTTGAAGACAGGTCAATATCAATTAAGCCGAAACTTTCAAAACATATCATGGGACATATCTCAAACATGTTTTTACTGAAATTGGTTTATTAAAGTGGCATTATATCAGCATAAATACATATTTTATGAGAAGATTGCTTGATAGAAATCTAATGCTGCCTGAAGCTTGGGAGGGTTGCTTTATGCTCTATCTTACACGATACACCTCAATAATTTGAGTTTAAAATGCAGAGTTATAAAACTAGAATGGAGGCCTCTTTTATTATAATTACAATATGTGAAATGATGTTTGCTAAAAAATGAGAAATCTACAAGGATTATGGGTTCTTATGGTCATTTACATGCTTATCTTGGAAGAGAAGATAGGCTCCATCTTATAAAGTTTCATCTGATGTTTGTCTATGTCAGTAGAAACACTGAACTGGAGCCATTGCCACCAACAAATCAACCAAATGGAAAGGGTACAAAGAGGTCAAGAAGAGTAGCACAAAGGCTGGCTCCAGAGGAACCTCCAGCTCCACCACTGAAGCTCCCAAAATTAAATCTTGTCCTTACTCGGAAGGAAATCCAGGAAGACTGGTTACAAATGACAGGTCACAAGTACACAGGAAAACCAAAGAAATCAACTCTTATCCAGAAGGTTGGTGGCCTGGCTATTTAAATATTCTGTTTATATGTTAATAAACTGTCAGGGATAAATCTTTGTTGACACAAAAGATTCTAGAAAGTCCACTCATGATGAAATTGTTGATGCAGGGCCTAGGACTTTGTACAGCTTTGACTTGTCCATCATCTATTGAATACCTCAACGAACCTCATTGTAAGAATTGTAATCCATATTTTGCAAACTTGTTTTCATGAGTTTGACAAAATGTACACAAACTCAATCAGCTCTAACTAACCTGAAAGTGCCTTTTATTTTTCTTTTGCTTTTGCTTTGGTTCAGCCACCTCTCTGTGATGCTGACACAGCCTACTAGAGAAAAATGCAAATAAAATAAAAAATATATGTAGCCAAGACAGGGTTTCTAATATACTTAAAAGTTTGCTAAGTCTCAGGTTAGCTCTTCCTCAAGGAGTAAATAAGCATGACATCTTCAGTAAGTAAATCAAAATTAATATGGAAAAGTCTAAAACTAGTGCATAAAGGAAATAGCATGCACTAGTTGCAGATGACATGACTACTATTTATATTCTCTTGTTCATGAGGACATAGTTTTGATTGAGGTTGATAGAATATGTCATAGTTTTGATTGAGGTTGATAGAATATGTTTAGCATTCTGTCCTGTTCTTATGGTTGAGGTAGATGTAAGGTTAATTCTCATAATACATAAATATGTACATGTATGCCAGTGGGTATACTATACATATACATACAACTATGCTCATACACATCACTCAGATTATGCATATATCTATGAACCCAAGATGAAGAACATGCAAGGTTCCTTAAAACTGAGTAATCTGGCTGGAGATGTTATACCAAATCCCTTTATTTGGTTGCTTGGAATAACGTTATCAATAATATAGTCTTTATAACATTGATATAAAAAATGACAATTTACATCTTTAGATACACAACACTTGTAGATTTATGACTGTCAGGGCATAATTGTTAGTGCTTAGTAATGTGTTAAAATAAAATTCAGACATACTTTTTATTATTAAAGTGTGGGTATACCCTAATATGGGACTAGCATTATCATTAAAAGTACATTTATTGATTCGCATATAGCAAAGCAAAAACAAAAATCCAAATAGAAATGATGGATCTGGTGCAAAGAACTAAATTGATGAAGAAACTTATACTAGTTTGCTTGATTTTAAACCATATGAAATGAACAATCCATAAGTTTGAGAATAAGATTTTGGGAAAAATCTTGTATTATTTAAATCAACCTGTTTTTTGTAATATTGCTGTGTTGCATCATCATTAATGATTGATTTGGAGCATGCAATATGTGGCTATCTCAAACATCTCTTGTAGTCACTTCTCCAACGGACATAGTAAGTATGATCATAAAACATATTGTCTTGAATCCAAGTAGATATTAACTGATACAGAAATAATGAATAACTCCTCAAAAGCCTTGTTCATAGTATGCTTCAATCAATAGCTAGACGAGACTGCATATAACAAATACTTCATCAGCTAAGTAATGGCTATGTTAGAGGTTAAGTATCAATCATCAAGGCTACGGTACATAACAATATCATGATTTTGGTGACAGGGCATTGCTTTCAATCCAAGTAGACACAAGCCCCTCATGCAGGGTCTTGTCCCTTAACCATATATAGCTGGTGATGTCAAAACTTGTGACAATAAAGTTATAAACCATAGGTACCAACAGATGGGGATGGATATCGGTACTACTATGGAAGACAAGGATGAATTCAATACACACCATTTTCTAAAAAGTTTAAAGAATCTAAAATACTTAGAAGAATGTAACACAATCATACAATGGATATGCAACTTTAAAGTATGTAAAATACTTTAATTTAAAAAAAAAAACTAACAGTTAACAGTATTGAAATAGGTATCAAGAAAAGCAAAGATTAATTATAATATAAAAAACATGGTATGGGGATCCTCACAGATGACTGTATTTTACAAGAATTGATAAAACTTCAATGCATATACACATGTTAAACCTAATTATTGTTTCTTTTCATATTCCCACCTTTTTGGGAATAAATAAATAAGGAAATATTCTACCACCCAAGAAACTTGTAAATTCTCATCTAAAAAAAGAAAATTACAAATCTATTAGTGTATTTGTTTTAGTTCTTTTAGCTTTTGTCAACCACATATCAGTACTTGAAGAAAATTCAGTGTAATTAGCCAGTAGGCTTTTAATGTGGGCATTCATGCCTAGAATTAATTATATTTCACGCTGGTTCTTTAATTTTTCCTGATTTTTTTAAGCACTGCTAAAATTATTTGAGATAAGACTACAGTTAATACAATCCAGTGGCTCACAGTTGTAAAGATCGATTTGAAATCAAAAGTCCTTTGTATATGCCTGCTAAATTTGAATTAAAAATATCTTATTTGATCTGATTCTGAAAAATATCTTTATCAAACTCTATAAACTCTAGCATGGCAACACAGAAGCTCCACAATGAAATTGCAACACCTAGATAGAGGAGCATTGTCTTTCACTATGATCTTTATCATCAACTCAATCAGTGGAAAAATATCAGTGACACTTTTTAGACTCTATGCACAAGGCAGGGCATGAGATTATTGATGAGCAAACCACTTTCATCTTCTTCAGTGCTCCAATTGAAAATATGCATATTTAATGTGCCCAGCAATCTCAAAAACTCGATGCTATAAAAGAATTTGAATAACTACTTCACTACTTATTTGAGTACTAGGGAAGCCTCAATCCACTCCTCCCCATCTCACTTTGCCTCTGCCTCTGCCTTTGCCATTAGCATTTTCTGTATTTATCTACACTGTAAAAGTGGTTTACAGATTTGCTAAGACATAATTTATATGATTTAGAAGCACATTGCATGCATGATGGCTAACATTCTAATGATTATGAACGTACCACTGCCCTTCTACAAGGTTTGATTAAGAAAGGCATTCATTGAACAAATTTTCTAACATGTTATCTTAGCAATGAAGTCATGTCTTGCTGTTTTCCTCTTTCAGTTTAGATAGCACATTGCTTGCATGATGGTTAACATTTTAATGATTATGAACTTTGAAGGCACCACTTCCCACCTCCAAGGACTGATAAAGAAAGGCATTCATTGAATAAATTCCGAAACGTGTTATCTTAACAATGAAGTCATATCTTGCAGTTTTCCAGTTTCCAAGTCATCTCTGACATGCAATTATAATAATCAGTGACAAATTTGAACACCTTACATGTGTGCTTTATTACTGAGAAGTAATTGGTTAAAAATTTATTGTATTAACAAATGATCGAATAGATCACTATAAAGAATTTACAAGAAGAGAAAAATAGAAAGTTTCTAGTAAGAAACTAAAGAAACGATCTTATCTACAATATATTACATAGATGACCATTAAAGTAATTAAATAATATTCTAATATGCTTTTAGGCAGTCTTTACATCCTTTTTAAAACCCCCTCTTGTGGACAAAACCCTTTTCATTTGATTTAGAATTAGAACCCACCTGTATCATTGGTTTTGCAAAAAGAGCATGAGGATCTCCCCTTAGGTTTATAGCTAAGATTTGGGCATTCCATGCATAAAGCAATACGTTTGGTTTATTTTGGCACCAACACAGCTAACTATATGTTGGCCACAATTATAGTTAGTGCTTGTCAACAAGCTGATAGAAACAGCAACCCAGATACTGTCTTGGAGATAAGGAGAATAGATAATCATCTGCAAGAGTTTCTGGATTTGATTGTGTTGAATATTTTTGCATCAATGTTTCGAGTTTTTGGATTCGATTGCGTTGAATATTTTTGCTTCAATGTTTCGAATCATGGAGTGTGATTCAAAATGTTGATGCAAAAATATTCAACACAATCGAATCCACAAACTCTTGCAGATGATTATCATGGATTGTGGAAATATCTTCTCTTAGAATAGATCATGTTAAAATATTGATAAATTCATTAACCACTCCTTGTCAATAATTGCCATCTGATTTGTAATTTTTTTTTTTGTTTAAACATGTTACTTAAAATTATAATTTGCATTCAGCATAACCATTAAACCTCCTTAAGGTGCAAGTGCTAGTTTATACAATATGTATGAGAAACTTCTATAGGAGTTTCCCAATTTTAAAGGGATACTTGTAGGAGATGTATAGAGATGCCACAAAACTTCATATAAACTCTCCTTATGTCTGGAGATGTTCTTGTCTGAGTCTACAAGACGGGGATGTGTTCCCAGTATAGAAGACAAGTGCTTATGAGTCTCATGGTAACTATGCAATCAACCAATCAACTAGCTAATGGGTGTTGAGATAAATCACATCAACTATAATATTTTTATTGCTTGGTTATAATTTGTCATCGTGATATTGGAGTCTTGGCCTCTTCAACTTGTACTTATGCACTGTGGCTCTTTTCTACTTCCATTTGAGACATGCAATGTGCAATGCCAACAAATTTTATGGTTAGCCCCTATGCCTCATACCATCCAAATAGCACTTGATGTGAGAACCACTTACAACATGAAGGCCTTTCTTTTAGCATGACTCTAATTATAGATAGTTTTATCCACTTTCATAGTTAACAATCACTCAACTAACGTGTACCTCTACACTCAGGCCGTTGTCTACTTGATTAGACCATTTTAGGGAATTCCATTTGGAACAGCAGTCATATAAAGATATTTTAGGCTTCACATAATAGTTGGCATTATCATACATAAATGGACATGAAATTATCCATAAAGAAATTTAGTCTTCTTGTGGAAGAATTCATGGCTTGTCAATATTATATTAATTTGACTCTTCACCTCTGGGATTTTATGTTGGCGCTCTGGCGCTCATGGTTTTTATGCGCATGTAAGAATAAGTATAATCCACATGTTGAATTCCATAATATATGTGGATCATTTTTCCATAACACATCACTTCAAGGTGCATAGATTGAACAAATGTAAATGTGTCAATTTGAAGTTATGCTATGTACATGTACAAGCAAACTTTTAAAATTTATCCTACATTTCAATCATTATTGACATGCATACTTAATGCATTGCTTGTGTTTATTCATTACAAATGTGCACTTAAGGTTAGGCAATAAGACCATTCTTCTAGAACCACATAAGCCCAGATGACATCAATTATTACTTATAATCAGAGTAACCCAGGGACGCATCCCCCCCCTAAATTCTAGACGCACCCAAGATGGGGACACACCCGGAACGGGGGGACGGCGTCTCGGAGGTCTGGGCAGAGCCACCGTCCTGTCGCCATCCCAGTGGGGGACGCGGGGACGTCCCGGCGTCCCGAATGGGGACAAGGGGATGCCTGGACGTCCCTCGACCTTGAGGGGACACCCAAACGTCCCCCGTTTCGGCAGTTCATAAAAGTGCAAAAAAAAAATAAAACACAAGTTTTTTAATTTTTTTAATTGGTTACATTGTAACCCTAAACATATGTGGGGCCCGTCTATTATGTTTTATTGCATGAAAATACTTTGAAGATTCATTTGTATTGAGTTTTTCATTTCTATGTTTTTGCAACAGCAGCAAGAAGAAGAGTGAATAGCTAAAAAAAGGTTGATGTAAGAGTGAAAAGATTGATTGCAAGTCAAAGAGGAGTGAGAAGGAGCAAGAAGAAGAGGAGAAAGAAGATTCTTCACCTTGTGCAAGAGATTTCTCAAGAAAAAGGTAGGGTTTGTAACTGTTTTTTTTTTTCTCATTTTCAAATGAATGTTCATTGTTTTACGTTTTACATTTCTTGTTGTTTTAAGTTTTAGACTTTTAGTTGTTAACTTATTTGATTTCATAATTATTAATTTCATTTTTAGAAATTGAAATTCTTATTGTTTAATAAATTAATTTAAAAATTTAATGTAGGGCATAGACTGAAACTTGCAAGTCTGAAACCATGTATTTATTGATTTTTTTTTCATTTGGTGGAATGCAGTGTCAAAATGAACTCCCACAATTTTGATAATGAAACACATGATGATGAGGTGGAATTGGAAACTCATTCTCATAGTAGCACTGATAGTCATTCAGATTACGAACCTGAGCATGGTGATGATCATGACACCAATGAGGGGGATGAGCAAACTGAGTCCACAGATAGTTGGCCACCTGGTCTACCATCTATTGATTGCCCCTCCACACTTTTGGCAAGGTGGGCTAGGGGTGCGTATGATCCTAATTCTCCTCTTAGATAGTTTGCAATGAGGATAAAAGCCCAAACACAATCAGGTGGCACAAGGAAGTGGAAATGCAACATTTGTAGTACAGAATGGTTCGGTAGCATCACTAGAGTGAATGCACACTTCCTTTTTTGGACAGGCAAAGGTGTGGGACCATGTAAGTTTTTGGAACTGCCTAAAAATTTGCATTATAGAATTGAATTCAACAAGCTATGGGGTGTTCTAGATGAATTGGGAATTTCAATGCCTACTACTTTATCTGGTAGGCAACAGATTCAAAGTATTCAGCAGGCTCATAAGCAGCATATACAGGGGCAGCCACATATTCGCACTCCTAGATCACAACAAAGAGCAACATCATTGGGAGGGACAGCCTCGAGACCTTCTTCCACTTATAGTGCTATGCCTGAAGCACAACCAAGCAAGGGGAAACAAAAGGTGACACTTGAAATTAACCCCATAGCAGATTTGTTTAATGCATGCATGAAAGAGGAGATAGAGGATGCCATTGGGAGATTCTATTTTTCCAATGGCATACCACTTCATGTAGCTCGATCTCCTTATTATAAGAAGATGATGCAGTTGGTAGCGAGGGGGGGAGGACCATCATTTGTGCCACCAGGTGAGCACAAATTGAGGACCACAGTCTTGGATAAAGAGTATGCCAAGATCGGTACAGCAATGGAGAGCATGAGGGCAGTTTGGGAGGAGTCTGGATGTAGCATTATCATGGATGGGTGGATGGACATTAGGAACCGTCCACTCATCAATATCATAGTTACATGCACAGAGGGCCCATTCTTTCTCAGGGCATCGAAAGGATGCTGATTTTTAGTTTGACATCCTTCGGGCAGCTATTGAGGAGATTGGGCCACAAAATGTGGTCCAAGTAGTGACAGATGCAGCACCTGTGTGCAAAGCTGCAGGGAAGCTTATTGAGGCAGCCTATAGACAGATATGGTGGACTCCATGTTGTGTGCATGCCATGAACAATGCACTCAAGGACATGGGTAAGATTGACTAGATTAAGGGAGTGGTCAGCGATGCTAGAGATGTGCAGATGTATATCTGCAACCACCACACTTCACATGCACTCTTCAGGAGCTTTGCGAAGGAGTTCTTGAAACCAGTTGAGAATAATACGCATCCTATTTCATTCTTTTCGAGAGAATGCTTGAGTTGCAAGAGCCACTGCAACTCATGGTTATGACGAATGAGTGGAATAGGTGGGATGGATCCAGGATAGAACAGGGGTGGAGGGTGAAGGAGATAGTGAAGAGTGATGTATTTTGGAGTGATGCAAAATACATAGTCTCTATCATCCATCCAATTTTTCAGGTCATCAATTATGGGGATGGGGATGCACCCAGCCTTGGAGAGGTGTATGAGTGCATTGATTCTATGCTTGGCCAGATGAGGGCAATTGTGCGAGAGGACCCCACTTTAGCCTTCTACAATGACCACATTCGGCCTATTATTCAGCAGAGATGGGACAGCCTAAACACTCCCTTACACATTGCTGCTTATGCATTGAATCCGAAGTGGTACATACCTAGGCCTGGCAGAGTAATACCACTTAAGGATGATGAGGTAATTGAAAATTCATATCATGCTTGATGCTACCCATTGTAATCATCTTTATGTCTTATTAATAATTCAGAATTGAGAGTTCTATTTCATTTGCCAATGATTTGAATTTTAAAATTGTAAATTTTTTTATTTTTTCAAGTGAAGGAAGGGTTCTTCAAGTGCATTGATAGGATGTATGATGCAGAGACTACTGGGAAGGTTCGCACTGAGTGGACCAGATTTGCTACTCTTAGGGGTTATGCAACTGCAGCAAAGGCAGACATAAAAACTATGGCACAGGAGGATCCGATTTTGTGGTGGAATTGCCATGGACCGAAATCAACAACTACCACACTAGCCATTCGTTTGTTGTCTCAAGTTTCTAGTTCTTCAACTCAATAAATATTTTAAATTTTAAAGGTTTAACTTTAGATTCAACTTTTCTAAATTCTCAATTTCTCACACTAGTCATTCGATTGAAATTTGATAATCTCAAGTATCTAGTTCTTCAGCTTTTGAGAGGAACTGGTCTACTTATAGCTTCATCCACTCTCTTAAGAGGAATAGACTTACCTCTCAGAGAGCGGAGATGTTAGTGGCTGTACATAGTGCCTTGCGTATCACTGATCGCAAGACACGTGTGTACAAGGAGAGCCCAGCAGCACAATGGGATAGAGCTAGAGGAGCCATCACAGAATGAGGATGAGGATGCTTTAGATGCAGGGCTGGTCAATGTTCCTTTAGCGGCTCTTAACCTTGGAGATAGTTCTAATGATGATGAGTTTGCCGACCCCGAGATGGATGATTAGAGGCCTCCTTGGCATTTTGATTTTGTTGTTTGTACTTGTTTTGATATATGCTACTCAATGTAATACAGTAATCATCTTTATGATGAGTTAGATACTCATACTTTTGATATTTATTATTTATATAATAGAACTCTTATGCTAATTGGAGTATTTAAAATTTATTGTTCAATGTCCAATGCAATGTTCAATGTTCAATGCATTATGCAATGTTAAATGTTCAATGATTCAATATATTAACAATGCACTGTTCAATGATTTTATTGTTTAACTTTACATCTTTATGTCTTAGACTCTTATATTGTTATACATCTTTTCATAACTACCATTTTAAGTACCACATGTATAGTATATACTATATACACCCCGTCCCCCGCCGCCGTCCCCCCACCGTCCCCAAATTGAGGCCCCTCTGTCCACCCATCCCGGAAACTTGTCCCCCCGTCCCACTGCTCCCCAGGGCAGTGTAACTATGCTTATAATTGTTGGTGTCATCATTTTAACATAAAATTCAATCAATAATATGTTTTTGGCGACAGGAATACTCTCACTCAGATCAACATAGCTACTTAATAGTTGCTTCACATTCAGTTTGGATATAGAACAAAAACCCAAGGGTGGATCCCCTATCCTTTATCAAGTGTAGGGCTGTTCCAAGGATGTTGGAACACTTAGGAAATGCCCCCACACCATCCCCTAAACCTCATCACACACAAAAAACGTTTCTAAAATGACCAAGAACTAGGTAGGAAATGTTGGAGATGTTAAATGGTGTCCCCTAACTATCCAAGGGACAAATGACCCTCCCTTGGAAAAAGTCAAAAAAATTAAATTTACCTCATCTATTAAAAAAATAATAATGACTGCATCAGCCGTGGCAAACTTGAGGTGGCAGAGAAGATGATCTGGGAAGCCATTATTGATAAGGTGGAAGAAATTACACTGTCTACATTCCTTTATCACCTCTACATTACTCCTTTACAACTCTATAACAAGGATTCTGCATTATCATGAGGAGAAGAGGAGAAACACTTGGGAGGATGCTCCTCTTTTGAACAAAACCCACTTGTAACTTCATACTTTAACTATTTTTTACCATCCCTGCTTCTATTGTTACCAATTTCTTATTTTTACCATTGTTGTGCTTTGTTTTTCTCTCATTTTATATAAAAGTGGGAGAAATAGTTGTGTAGTTTGTTTTGTACATTTAACTTAGACAAGGTATGCATACGTTGAACGGGAGCATATCCTCAAGGGTTGTGATGTAATAGGTGACATCCAATCATTTTCCAATTTGGCCCTATTATTGACAAGTTATTGCTTTCGGTGCTATCAGTTCTTGAGGAGCAATTTGAATTGTAATGGCTAGTTGGATTCGCCAACACGTCTCGAGGTTCCTTTCTGCGACTTTCGAATATGTTTGGCACAGTGTTCGACGATCTTCTATTGTGGCCGACCTCCTTGTGTGATCACGCTTCATCTAAATCTTTCGGGAGGAGTTTCATGATTTACATCCCATCCTATTTTGAGCGGGCTATGTTTTCCCGCCCTAGGAAAGGAGTTCTTTTTCTAGCCGACTTATGGCTCACAAGCTTGTATCTTGGACAAGTGGTTCAATTAAAAGAGTCTTTTATTACATGGGCTTGCCAAATTGATAGATTATCTATATTTTAAAATTTAAAATTTAAATATTGCTACATTATCTGATTACAATATAGTTCCATTCTTCTAAACTTGTTAATCAGATTTAGTTGTCTACACTTTGTCTTTTATTAAGTTTAAACTAAGGTTTGAAGGGACCCTGAAACTTTTTTACAATAGAAACACATTGACACAAAAGTCAGCCAACAACAATACTATAGTCAAGCTACCTCCTTACAACAGCCGTAGACCCATTCTTGCTGATTATGGAATCATGATACATATAGAAACCTTCTAATTATGTAATCATGTTATCTGGAAAAATGTCTACAATGTAGAAACATGTCAAATTATGATACAGAAGCATCCTTGGTTCTTGGCAATCCCGCATCAACCAAAAACATTGGCTTTTCATTTTCCTATTATTCTTTTATGTTTTGTGAGTAACCAACAAATTGGCCCTATTATTGACAAGTTATTGCTTTCGGTGCTATCAGTTCTTCAGGAGCAATTTGAATTGTAATGGCTAGTTGGATTCGCCGACACATCTCGAGGTTCCTTTCTACAACTTTCGAATATGTTTGGCACAGTGTTCGACGATCTTCTATTGTGGCCAACCTCCTTGTGTGATCATGCTTCATCTAAATCTTTCGGGAGGAGTTTCATGATTTACATCCCGTCCTATTTTGAGCGGGCTATGTTTTCCCGCCCTAGGAAAGTTCTTTTTCTGGCCGACTTATGGCTCACAAGCTTGTATATAATTAGAATGTTTGTTCCTTAGTTGAGTAGCTTTTAGCAGTTTGAAGAATTTGATCTTTCATATTCTGTAATTAGGTCTATGTGCCGAATCTACTAGCCGACATGTTGTCGGTCCAATGTACATGTTTCTGATAATACAATAAAGTTCGGTTCGGCATTGCTCTCTATTCCTTGTGTAGTTTCTGCTCTGTGAACTCAAGTTAAACAGCCTGGACTGTTCCTACCGGAACCCTCTTGTTGTCACTACGTTAGGTGGTATCAAAGCGAAGGTTTTCAGATCGGGGATCGTGAAGTCCTATCATATTTTGTTGTGGGGTGGCAAAACTTTGGATCCGACCTGCAACTGTAGAGGACTTGTTGCAAGATGGCGAAAAGAAATACCAGAGGTGGAGCAAGGAGAGATGCAGATCCTGCTATGATGGATATGTTGAGATAGATTGCAACCAGATTGGAAGTTGTTGAAACGGCTCAGAGAAGAGGCCGACATATTGAAGATGTGAATGATGATGAAGAGGAAATCCTAGAAGAAAATCAACTAGAACTTGATCAGGGAGACGAGAGACTCTTGAGAGCCTTGACAAGTATGAACAAGAGACCCCATTTCAATACACCGGATTACTTTGGTAAGCTTGATGCTGATGATTTGTTTGATTGGATTACCTATATGAAGAAATACTTTGATTTTGAAGGTATAAGTAAAGACAAGAAGGTGAAATATGTTTGCGCAAAGTTAAAAGGACATGTATCATTATGGTGGGAACACCTGCAGACAGATTGACATAGAAGAGGTAAAGAGAATATCAAATTGTGGGATAAGATGGTGACTAAGTTGAAGGCTAGGTTTTTGCCAGCAGATTATTAGGTTAATTTGTTTTGAAAGTTGCAGAATCTGAAAAAGAAGGATTCTAGTGTGAAGTACACCAAAGAGTTCTATCGGTTGGACATCAGATTCAGATATGTTGATGATGCTGATGAGCAAGTTGCCAGGTATCTGAATGGTTTGAGGATGTCTATACAAGATGAGATTTGTCTGATTAGGATGTGTAGTGTTGAAGAAGCATATCAATACGCTTTGAAAGTTGAGGAGAAATTGAACAAAAGGCATGAACAGAGGCAAAGAGGAAGAGGTGGAAGATTTTAGAGAGGAAGAGGTGGTAGATCTTTTTTTGATCCAAACAAAGATAAAGCAGAAGATAAGGAGGACAATTCCTTCTAGAGTAATGTTGGAAATTCATACCGGAATGGACATGGTGGATACTGAATGCAAGTCAGAGGAGAGATGATAGGAAAATGTTTAAGGGCATTTGTTTTAAGTGTGGAGCAGAAGGTCACCAAGCTTTTGAATGCAAGAAAGGAAATTCTGACATAAGAGCAAAAAATAGCAGAAGATCAGCCTTTGTGGAAGAAGAAACTATTGGATCGGTATCAGTGAAGGACAATCAAGCGGAAGTTGGAGAAACCCTGATAATGAGAAGGACCCTATGTCAAGATGAATTGGATAAGGAGTCCTTACAGAATCTATTCCGGACAAGATGCAAAGTGGAAGGTAAGGTCTATAAAGTTATCATAAATAGTGGCAGCTCAAATAACCTAGCCTTTGAGGAGATGGTGAGTAAAATAAAGTTGCAAATATTTGAACACCCGAAGCCATACCAGATAGCATGGATACAAGATGATCACAAAGTACCGGGTAAGCGAGCAATGCTTAGCCAAATTGAAAAATTGGGAATTATTATGATGAAGTCTTGTATGATATTATGCCTATGGATGTGTTTCATATCTTGCTGGGTAGACCTTGGCAGTATGGACGACAAGTTGTGCATGATGGTAACAACAATGTGTATACTATTGTTGCAAATGGTATGAAGCAAAATTTGTTGCCCTTGGAGGAGCCCCTTAAGAGTGAAATATGTACTAGTTCTAGAATCTGTTTGGTAGATGGGAGAAAGTTCTTGGATGGAATGAAGCATGAGAAAGTGTGCTTTTCTATGGTCCCTAAGAAGGATGAAGATCAAGAATCGAAAGGAGAACAATGAGAAGAGAAAAAGGAATTACTGACAAAGTATGAAGACATCATTTCAGATAAAGTACTTGATGGATTACCTCCTGTGAGAAGTATCAGTCATTGCATGGACCTAATTCCTAGAGCTAGTTTGTTGAATAAAGCAATGCACCGGTTGACACCGACAGAAAATGAAGAGCTGAATAGACAAGTACAAGACTTGTTGAAGAAGAGGGATTGATCCGAGAAAGTTTGAGTCCTTGTGCAGTTCCAACAGTGTTGGCACTGAAGAAGGAAAAGCATAGTGGAGGATTAGTAGGACACTTTGGCATTGACAAGACAGTGGCTTTGGTAAAGCGAGAATTACTTTTGGCCTCAAATTCATAAGGATGTTAGGAAAATTTGTTCAGAATTGCAGAGTTTGTCAAGTTGCAAAAGGAAGTAGTCAGAAAACTGGGTTGTATAAGTCATTGATAGTACCGGAGAGACCTCGGGAAGACAAGCATGGATTTTGTGCTTGGGTCACCGAAGACACAAAGAGGTAATGATTCTATTTTTGTGGTAGTGGACAGATTTTCAAAGATGACACATTTCATACCTTGTAGGAAGACAACTGATGTAGTGCATGTAGTGGAGTTATTTTTCAAGGAAGTTGTGAGGTTGCATGGATTACCCGGGAGTATTATTTCAGATAGAGACAACAAGTTTGTTGGCTGTTTCTGGAAGACACTTTGAAAGAAGATGAAAACAGATTTGAAATTCAGTTCTACTCTTCACCCACAGACTAATGGACAGACAGAGGTTGTGAATAGGAGTTTGAGAAATTTGCTAAGATGCTTAATTGGAGATAAACCCGGAAGTTGGGATTTGATGCTTGCACAAGTAGAATTTGCTTATAACAATTCAGTAAACAAGAGTACAGGGAGAACACCATTTGAGATCGTTACCGGAATGAATCCTAAAGGTATATCAGAGTTGAGAGACATCAATCACGAAACCAAGCAAAGTGTAGAAGCAAAACAATTTGTAGATCACATGAAGTCATTGCATGATTAGGTAAAACAACATTTGGAAGCTGAGTGGTAAGTATAAAGAAAAGGCAGATGACAAAAGGAGTCATAAGGAATTTGAAGTAGGAGATGAAGTGATGGTTTATCTGAAGAAAGAAAGATATCCAATAGGCACATACAATAAGCTGAAGATGAGGAAGTTTGGGCCTTGTAAGATCTTAAGGAAGTTTGATTCAGGAAATGCTTATAGAGTGGAGTTACCAGATGAGTTGGGTATAACACCGATATTCAATGTTGCAAATCGACATGAGTACCATGAAGCAGAGCACAATGAAAATGGTGTTCCGGAATCGGAGAAGCAAATAACACATCAGATAGAACCTGACTGGATTGAGGAGATTCTAGATAGCAGAAATGGACGTAACACTCGGAACCAGCAATACAAAGAGTACCTTGTCAAATGGAAGGACAAACCAGTTGAGGACTCTTCTTGGATTTCTTAGGCTGAGGTAAACCGCCTTGGTTTTCCTTTAGCCCCAGCAAAGTGAGAGGCCCACTTTTCAATCAACCTTGGATGTCTGATGCAGGAGCATCCCTGGTTCTTGGCAATCCCACATCAACCAAAAACATTGGCTTTTCATTTTCCTGTTGTTCTTTTCTATTTTGGAGCTTGTTTTGGCTAGCGAACGAGTTCTTGGACATTATTCTTGAGTAACTGACAGATTGGCCCTATTACCGACAAGTTATTGCTTTTGGTGCTATTGGTTCTTCAGGAGTAGTTTGAATTATAACGGCATGTTGGATTCACCGACATGTCTCAAGGTTCCTTTCCACGGCTTTCAGATCTATTCGGCACAGTGTTTGACAATCCTCTATTGTGGCCGACCTCCTTGTGTGATCATGCTTCATGTGGATCTTTCGGGAGGAGTTTCATGATTTAGGTCCCGTCCTTTTTTGTGCACACTATGTTTTCCCGACCTGGGAAAGGAGTTCTTTTTCTGGCTGACTTGTGGCTCACACGCTTGTATATAATTGGAGTGTTTGTTCCTTAGTTGAGTAGCTTTTAGCAGTTAGAAGAATTTGATCTTTCATATTCTGTAATGAGGCCTATGTGCCAAGTTTGCTAACCGGCATGTTGCTGGTCCAATGTACATGTTTCTGATAATACAATAAAGTTCGGTTCTGCATTGCTCTCTATTCCTTGTGTAGTTTCCACTGTGTGAACTCTAGCTGCACAGCCTGGACTGTTCCTACCGGAACCCTCCTGCTGTGACTGTGTCAGATTATAGCATCCTGCTAAGTATAGCAAGCTGCCAGTTATAATACCTTCACAATTATGGGAACCTTCCTTTTAATTATAAATTTTGACTTTAAAATGGGTGAACACTGAACACATAATTCTCAATGGCTGCCCTGTTCTTAGGACTTCACTTGTAATCTTAATAACAGTCCTAGTGTCCAGTTTTATCTTTACCAACTTGAACTCCACTCCAATCGTCACTTGGAATACTGCATTTGAAATTGATGAATTGAAGAGGCTTTATAAAATCTATTTCTGTCAATTTTCTGTGAATGCTGCTTAGCCAGATTTTGGCTTTGGTGTCTGCTCATTTTTTAAGATTCATAGAAAATGTCTAGAATAAAATCTCCAAGGTTTTGGAATATTGGACAAGCCAAGCACGGTTACCCTACATAGTAATTTTGGTCATTGCTTGGAATGTTTCTTTTATCTTACTTTGTTTTCCACTTTTTTTAACAATTGTATCCTTTAATGTAGGATGGATATTTGAGCTTTTTCAAGAAAGATTTAGCAGTTTCCTCAAGCTATATTTTGCATTTGTTTGTTATGTTTCAGGATGATGGACGATTCCAAGGAGATGTAATATCAAGAAAATTTGATGAAGTTCTCATCCCATTGTAACTGAATGCACTTTCAAGTCCCATTGACCTACCTTGGTCACTTGGAAGTTGATATGGTGTACTTCTTTATTTCTTTCTGTCACTGGAATTTGTAATCTATATATGCTTCGGAGCTTAAGGAATACTGACTATGGATTCAACTGATTTGCAAAGATTTGCAGAGTCAATGAATACAATTGAATGACCTGAGCTTTCCAAAAACACAAGTCATTGTCATGCACTAGTAAGTTTGGAGTGCACAGCATTCTAATGCCATTTAATCTTGACAACCATCTGACTGTACTTTGAGTCCCACTGACAAACTTTGGGCTCTCCTCAATATTAGCATAACTTCTTACTTATCTCAGTAACTGAAATTTCTATTATGCTTGGAGCTTCACGGGTACTGATGATGAGTGCAAACTATATGGCATGAATATAACTAGTTGAACTAAACATCATAAACACATACCAAGTCATTACCATGCACTCATTGAAGTTTTCAGTGCGAAATTGGAACATTTCAATGCAATTTAATCTTGGGGCACCAAGTGTACGTTTGAGCCCTATTGACCAACTTTGGTCACATGTGAAAATTAATATAATTTCATTCAGGAAAGATAGATTTTTTAATCTTTATGCTTTGAGTTTCAGGGAATTCTAATGACGGGTAAAAGATGTAATGAATACAACTATTGAACTGAACATCATTAATGTGCTCTAATTTAATGCCATGCACTTGTGTGAAGAGCTGAAATTTCAAGGTTATATACTAACCAACCTTAGGAATTAAAATGGAGATAATATAATAACCTAGGGAATTAAAATGGATATACTACCTTAATCTATGGTTTAAAACTGAGATATCAAAATCACAACTCTCTGAATCATGGTGGAAAGGGAATGCTGATAAATCAATATAACAGATGTGCAATGGCTCTCTTTCCAACACTCAAAGAACTTTGGTATGGAAAGCTTAAAGATTGGTGTAACATTGAGTTGTAGAGTTCTAGAGAAAGGATGTAGATCTGATTTATGGTGAGAACCTAACCATTGGATACTTGCAAATTCAAAGAATATTGATTGGTGTAAATATAGGTTGGGTATTCATATTTGCATTTATATAGCAAGTGGAAATTTGAACCTTGTAAACTTAGTAACTAGTGAAATGGTTTGAATAGCCAAGAAAGCTACACATGCTTGAATGGTATGTGATGCACACGTTTGGTTTAGCAGTATTTTGGCCTTCCTTTTTTTGGTCCTACAAATGAATGCATTCTTTGTTTTCAATTACAGCTCCATGGATATTTTAGTTGTATCAGTATGTTATAAAATAGTATCTTCCCATATCTGAAGAGATGCATTGCTTGCTAATACGAATTGTTGGCTAAATATACATGGATTATATGAAATTGAGTGGCATGGACAGGCCTAGTTTTCACTCCAGTAATCTCAAGTAGAAATTTCTATGGAACTCGTGAATTTAGTTTGGAATCTTGGACGATTATTATTGTACTATCAGTTTCCCATTTCTGAATTCCACGACAGAGTTATTGTATAGCTCAGTCAGCAAGGCCAATCACAATATGCACCAATATGTAAGTTACCCTCATACACATAATTTATGTATTAATGCATCTCGGGAGTTGGATAAGCGTTTCCATCACAATAAGTGGTGGTGATACTAACACAAATAAAAAAGTGGGTGATGGGTTGACATGGTATCCAATGGTCAAGAAAGCCCTGGCTTGGCTGATGGATACTTTGTCCAATTTGCAGCATATGATTTCTGGTAGACATGGTTACAAGCAGATAACTGGAATTCTCATACCCAAAGCTAAAATATTTTAGACTTTATCTAGTAGAATGGGACAAACAAGAGCTATATTGCTTCTCCCTTGAGAGCTCAAGCAGTTCTTTTTAAATTCCTGGAACATTTTATTGAATGATTGTAATGAGAAACTTGTTGCTGCTTGTCTATGAGCAACTTGATTCTTCCACGTGTTTATTTAAAAATTATCATTTTGAGTGTTCATTGAAAATGAAGTTTCAAAAAACAAGTTGGTTAAGATCATATGTTGCTTGGCTTTAAATAGTATTTGCAATTTTCAAAGTAGTGGTTTACAAACTGTTTTACAATTGTGCAGAGCGGGGATAACTTTAAGAAACCCTCCTCCAAAAAATGATATCAAATCTTGGTAAATCTTTCATTTTTGGTAAATCATTTTTTTTTTTTTTTAAATTATTTCTATTGACAAATCCTACTTAAAAAATTAAATTTATTGGCAATTATTTTTAAATCACAATTTTTTTAGAAAATATTGGCAAATTTAAACAATAATAAGAAATTCATTAATCACTATGGCAAATTATTCTATTCTAAAAAATAGAATTCTTATAGAAAATTATTAGACTAAATGCAGAAATCTTTGATGGGTTTAAGGACTCTATAGCATTTAGTTGCTACTATTTATTTAAAATATAATTTAATAACATTCATTGAGTGAGATAATTGTATCGATATTTTTTGGACCCGAATTTTTTTCAAGACTATTGATTTATCAACAATCCAAAGAAAATTTTAACCCCCATAATCATTAGAAATCAAATAGTAACATTTTTACCTCATTAAATATAATGAGAATCACTAGATTATGTTTTAAATCAATAATGACAACTAAACATTGTTGACAACCCTATTGAAACTAATAATTATGATATCATGTACTATTGTAATTAGAAGGAGGTGAAGGACTTGAAGGAGCCTACGAGACCTGCTAAGAGAACTCGGGCGAGCACTAGGAAAACTGAGACCAAAGATGAGGAGTTGAAAGAGCTCAAAAGATTTGTTGATCATATGCAGATAATGGTGGTCTAGGCTGGGGACCTTATGAAAAGTATTTAGTTGTCTTTTTCTGTTCTCCTATCCTTTTTGTTATGTTGTCCTTTTTCGTTTCTTCTGGTGCAACTTTTTGTTCATAAGCAATTGTTGTGTGTTTTTCTCTGTTTCTGTTCTAGGGTGCTGAGGCACAATCTTTGTGATGCTTTTAATGGTTTATCTGTAAGAACTATATAAAAGGTTTCGGGTCCTTTCAAAACCCTCTTTTACTTAATCAAAACTAATAATTATGATATATTATTGGCAAATTTATTTAGATTTCTACAATAACTTATAAAATTCAAGTGAATTGAATCTAATCATGTATTGAATTTTTTTTTTTGGCAAAATTTTTATATTTATATTAATAAAACTAGTTCAAAAAAGGGCTCTTGGAGAAAAGAACCAGCAAAGAAAAACTCTGTTCATTATCCATAATACAAAAGGTAGACAAATCTGCAAGTTTTTCCAATTTCTGGGCCTAACTACAAAACCCATCCAGAGTCAGACAAATCATGTATTGAATATTATCGTGAATCTTTAAGTTCATTTTTTAATAAAATAAATTATTTAACGATTTAAATATTTCTAAAACAAAATTTTGTAAAAATGTGGTGATTTAGGTTTCTTTAAATGTTGAATTATTAGCCAAATTTGGATTCTTAAATTTCAAAAATTAGTCAATTGGCGAATATTAGCCACTAAAAAATCCATAAAAAGAGTTAAAGAATAGTTTTCGTTATATTAATATACAACTATTTTCTTTTCTTAATAAATGAAAAATATATTAAAAAATTTATATTTGATTTTTGTTTTTCTTGTTATAATCAAAATAAGTAAATACAAGAGAGGATGACTCAATAATAATTACTAAAACTTATTCTTGTTTGTAAGTAATTTATGGAAAATGATCATTCAATCCATATATGAATATAAATATATCAAATTTCAAAATTTATTCAAATAATAAATACGTACCTGTAATTATATAGGACTGAACAATTTAAATTTGTAAAACCAATTACATGAGTGAAAATATTATATAACTTGTATCATTAATGATGCTTATAAATTGTTAATGGGTTCTTTGTAATGACTTGAACTTATAAACCATACATAAGTAATTGACCCCACCATAGGAGGTTTAGGAAATATTTTATACTATCTATATTGATGCACAAATAAAATAAAGAATCGTTAAATCTAAATCGATGATCTTTATAATCTAATTTGATTATTGTACAAAATATTTAATAAAATATATTGTTACCAAGCAAATATTGAAAGGTAATTTTTAGAAAGAAGGTTTATTGTGATTCACAAATTATTATTTTTGACATTAAAGCAGCAAAAACTAAGGTGTTGTCTCGTAGATACAATGACCCCGAAGCCTTAAGAAGGTATGGTGAATTGTGCACAAGGAAGGCAACACAAGAGAAATTGAGAGAGGAAAGTAAAATTAAATAGGTCTTAGAGGATGTTAGAGATTTTTGATGCAAGTAGTCTCAGATATCAATGTTGATGAGGCAACTCCCATCAATGATCAACTTGCCACTCTAACCGGCCACATCAATTCCCCTGAATGCAAAGAAGAGAATGGAAGAGCGGGCAGATGCCAAAATTCAATTGAAGCTAGCAGAGAAAATAAGCCAGGAAGTGGCAATAAATAAAGTCAAGCTATCAGAGATAATCTCTGAGCTTGACACCATTATTCTACAAATAATTATAATTTTGTATAAGTTATGCACTATAGACCACTTCACTACCGAGCTTAGTGAAAAGATAAAGAAGCTAGATGAAGAAATAAAGGTTAGTGGATATAATTCTTTAACCAAGCCCAATGCATTTCACAAGCATTATACAAAAGTTCATGAACTCCAGCGGTTAAGAATTGACTTGAGGAAGCAAGAAGATACAATTACAGAGAAAGTAACCGAGCTTTAGGTTGAATTGCTTCCCCATCTCAAGGTAATGTAGAGACATGTGAATAAGGCAAAGGAATTAGTTGCCACCTTGGAGATATCAGTGTTAGAGAATATTTTTTATATGCATTCATAAGTCGGTTTAGAGCACATTGCTCTTGAGAACCTTAAGGAGGAATGGGAAAACCTCTTGGATACACTGAAGAAAACCCATTAGAATATTTTTGACAAGCTCTGAGTACATTATTTTTAGCATTAATTTCAAAAAAGGGGGAAAGATATATGTATATATTCTTGTATGTACCTCACACCGAGAGCATGTACAAAGGGGGAGTTCACATAAGACTCATATTTTTTGTTAAGTACAAATTTTTGAAGTTGGTACACATACATAAAGTTTTTGATACTAATGCCAAAGGAGGAGAATGTTACTCCTAAAGAGCATTAATGGTTGTCATTAGTATCACTCAGTCATAGAGTCAGTAAAGGAGACAAGACGGGACAATCGGTCAATACACAGAGCCTTTACACCGAGTAGGACACAAGGCAGATCTCTAAGTTAAACCGAACATAGCTTTGATCGAGCACAGTAGTCACCGAGCATTCATATGAACCGAGCGTCAGGAAATTACCGAACGATGAATGTAGTGAACACTGAGTGAAATAGGAAAATGACATTAAAGTTTGGAATGATGCAAACATCAAGGCAAATGGTTCACATCGATCTGAAAATGGTTTACCAAGATCAAGACATAATTTAATATGGATGTAATCATTAATTTGTTGATGATTCCTATGTATTGTTGATCTAGGTTATTTATTTCCACCATTGATATTAGGTTTTCTAAGATATTGTAAAACCCTAATTAGGTCAAGGTTAGTTTGATATAAATTTGTAACGATGTCATTTTGATAGAATATCATCAAGAAGTAGCCATACTCAAGACATCAAAAGATTAGATAGGGTTTTGACATAAGTATTCAATTGTTTAGATCAAACATAAGGCTACCGAGCAGTACAAAAGGACATACACATCACAACAAGGTGATATCTTTATAGCACTTTATAGATATGAATCAGGTAAGTTTGAGTTTCTATTTACAGATCAACTTTATTGTTACTCTTTAACCATTTTAGCAGATTTTTAAATCTCTTAACATAGTGAAATTAACAGTTCTTTTGTAAATCTCTTAACCGAGTGCACACTTGATTGTATTGCTAAAATCCTCTCACCAGGTAGATCTAGTTGATCTTATTGTTACTCCTAACAAGGTAAGATCACTAGAAGTGATCACAATCTTTGTAGCGTTAACCAGAAAACTTTGTTACTGTAGTAGTGAAGCTTTGTGGGTGTAATCCCCACCGCAGTTTTTACCTTCTAACAAGGGTTTCTGCGATACCAAAATACTTGATTTATGTGTATGAAGTTTCATGAATGGTTTATTGATTAGATTACATGCATTTACATTTCATTTATATTTGGAATGTATGTTACATGCAATGGATTCAATTGGTTAATGATATTCATATTTACAAATTTTCAGTCTAGAAAAGTTTTAAAGGTACTGATTCACCCCTCCCCTCTCAGTACATATCTTTCCATAATCCCAACAAGGAGGGCCCATGACATCCACCCCATGCGGCCCCCACCCAAAGTTGTCATTGTAGCTTCCCTCGAGAGCTACCAGCAACTGGGTTGCGATGGTCTCCCTTGGGAGCCGCCAACAACTTAGGTTATTGTGGCCTCACTTGGGTGCCGCTAGCATCTCGGCTCCTGTGGTTCCTTTGGGAGCCGCCAGCAGCTTAGTTGTTGTGGTCCCTTTGGGAGCCGTCGGTGGGTGGGGGGTGGTGGCCCCACCCACCTAAATAATAATTTTATTATTATTATTATTATTATTTCGTTAGTAAAATTCTGACGTCAAACAGAGAAAAGAAACTATATTTTAAAAAAAATAAAAAAATTATCTATTCATTTGTTTCTCTTTCTTTTATTTTAAATTTAATATAAATCTTCATGGTTTTCTAAGAGAAATTTCCAACAACCATAATTGGATATCAATTGATTTTTTTATTTTTTTAAATCCAAAACAGAAAAATAATTTTCTAAAATCAATAGATACAAAATCTTACCAAGAATGCTTAGGGTTTCTACATGCAAAAATTTCCTAAATAATAAATCATAGAAATACTCTGGATATGGGATTTCCCTCAAATTTCCCACACAAGATCTTATTACTAAATTCAACCAAATAATAAAAAATTTCACCAATAACAGGAACAAGATTCAACAAGCACACCAGACACAATGCATACAATCTTTTCGAATGGAAATCAACATGGGTTCTTCAAACCCTACCTGAAATCCACGAGAAGAATCTGAAACAACCAAGATTTGAAGCCTCTACAAATTTGAAACACTCATAAGCTTGAAAATAATCCTTCACATAATCTATGAAATTTCTTCCAAAATCTAGCCTCCCAAAAACCTGTGTGAAGAATGGCTAAAAGAATCCCTAATAAAGAAAATTCCCCAAACAAAACCCTACATGCAACTCCAAATAAAAAAATAGAACTCAACTCTCAACTCTTATTTTTATCAAATTATAATGCATGATTAATTTCAATTACCATAATAAAAGAATGCACTTTTCTAATTTTAATTCCTAACTCAACTTTAACTGTAAATTCTAATTTAATTTCACTAAACCAAATGTGCAACTTAAATTTGCATTTTAATTATTTAATTACTCAATAAATACTTTAGCACATAGTTAACTATGCAAACTAATAAATTAAATAAATCAACTAAGCCATTTAATTTATATTAGGATTTAATAATTAATTAAACCCTTTAATTCTAAATTTAAATATTTTAATTTAATCATTTAATTAACAAAGGTATTTAATCAACCTTAATAATTAAATGTTCTCTATATCAAATATGTCCACATCATAAAATATAACTTATTCCAATACCATAATTACTCCTAATTTAATTATTTAAATCAAGTAATTCACACAAGCAAAAACAATTTGACTCCCAAAGACCAAAAATCAACTAACTCCATAACAATCAAACACCAAGGAAGGGTTCACGAATTCACGTCATCTTGATGCATTCAGATAGGAAACTCAATCAGAAACTTGTCCATTAATTTAGGACAATATTGGCTTGGGTTGGGATTTGGACCTGTAAGTTATCTCCCCTCTCTTACCATTTGAGATATTGCGATAGGGCACGCTCATCCTGACAATTCAGGGAAGTTGTGTTAGGAATAGTCCCAAGAGATAACTGAGAGGGGGGAGGGGGGGATGAATCGGTTATCTACAAGATTCAATTCTTTATCCAATTAAGTATATAAGAACATTAAGCATAAAAACAATGAAAGAACACTTAACACAACACCATAATTTTGGTTACGGGGAAACCCAAATAGGTAGAAACCCTGGTGGGAATTGACACCCACTAAGAACTGCACTAGTGTATTATGATCCATGTTAGAAGATCTTGCAACCCTGTTAGGAGTTGATCTTTACAATGCAATAAGTACAGTGACTTGGTCAAGGGTCGGACCCTGTTAGGAGTCTTTTACAATTAACCTTGTTAGGGGTGAGGACGCACTGTCCGAGAGCACACAGCTTAAAAGGGGTGAAGGCTACAACCTTCTAATTAACAGATACACACTATATCTGGATCCTGGTGAACTACGCATAGACCTGCTATCTGGATCAGTTCCAATGAATAGCATATACTCTTTACTTGGTCACATAGACCTTCTACTGATGGCTCAATACTTCACACTTTCTTCTCTACTCTTTTCTTTCAACTCTGAACCACACTTTAGTAATCACAAATGACTGCCTACAAATATCTTTTCTCCAAATGATTTAATCAAGTCAGCCTATTAGAACCATCTTGAAATCATATTAGATAAATAATAAAACTCTCCAATAACACCTCAGTTGGCTCTACTAAGCACGCAACATAAATTAGGACTTCACAATTCTATGTGAGTAGACACCACACTACATACAGTCGGGTTCACTAAATTATTTCCAACTTTCTTCTTATGCTGAATTACATCATGCGCTCTTAACCAAACATTTTTAACTCTCTTATTATCATGAATCCAAGTGCAAATATCACGATGATAGGCACAACTACTAAAATCTTATAAACACTATCAGCTTTCCTAGATAAACTCAGGAAACTATAACTATCAACTGGAGACTTCATAACTCAAGTTGTACTACATATATGACTCTGTGTTCATGAACATAACATCATACATATGTCTACAACATAAATATGAAGGTGCGAGGCTCTACTACAACTGCACGGCTAATCACATACATAATTGTTCCTGGGATCTAACAGGAATACTCACTAATATACATAACTATATTATTGTCTTTACTCATAATCAACCTTTGCATCTATGATATCATGCTGATAACATATCCATGCAACATATGTTGAAGGCTCTCTTCATCAGGTTTTCACACATGTTGCTTACTATATGTTGTCATCAATGACAAACATACAGTCAACAATCTGCCTTGCTGGAAAATCTCCAACAATCTCCCCCTTTGGCATTGATGGAAACATATGGAATGAAAAACACCACCAATCCAAATGATCAATTCTTTTATAACATTCTCCATTTCCTCAACAAAAACTCCCCCAAGGAAGTATCCTCCAACTGCTTCAATATTCTCCATTTCCTCAACTGTACGGCTTCCCATGACTGTATTTTTACTCCCCCTTTCTACTTTTTTTTATTACTACATATTCCTTCTTTTTATGTTTTTAATGACTATATATTACTCCCCCTTTGACATCAATGGAAAAGGGCGCCTAGAACACTAAGCACTGGTACTACTCCTGAGGTAGAGTAGTCAACCTTTCATCAATCACTGAAGACTGATGCACTCCTGCTATCTCTAATCAGATTTAGGGAAGGGAATTACTCCCAGCTTCTCCTTGAGATGCTTAAAAGTATCCTTAGGTAAAGGCTTTGTGAATATGTCTGCTAGTTGATCTTTTATACTCACATAATCCACCATTACTTATTTCTCTACAACTTTCTCTCTTAGGAAGTGATATTTTATCTCAATATGTTTTGTTTTTGCATGCATCACAGGGTTCTTTGACATATTGATAGTGCTAGTGTTATCACAATGAATAGCAATGGGGTAGTCAATCTAAATGCCAAAATCTTTTATCATTTGCATGATCCACACAATTATAGAACAATTCAATGTTGCTGCAACATATTCTACTTCTACTGTTGACTGAGAGATACAATTCTACTTTTTACTTGTCTAAGTAACAAGTCTATCTCCAAGGAATACAACTCCTCCAGAGGTACTCTTTCTATCATCCATGCATCTTGCCCAATCTGCATCTGTATATACATGAAGCTTTACATTCTCTGAATTAGGATACCATAAACCATAGTCTAAGGTTCCATTCAAGTATCTAAATATTATTTTTACTACCATGAGATGACTTTGCTTAGGTTCTGCTACAAATCTTCCAACAATACCAACTGCATTGGAAATGTTTGGTCTCGTCGTTTGAGTAAGATATATAAGTTTGCCAATCATAGACTTATACAAGGTTATGTCTATTGTCGGTGAATCATCTTCTTTTGAAAGCTTGCATCATGTTATCATAAGGGTACTTACTGGCTTGCAATCATCCATCTTGAATGTCTTCAATATCTCTTTCACATACTTAGTTTGATTTATGAATATACCTTTGTCTTTCTAATGCACATTCAATCCCAAAAAGTACTTTATAGGACCAATCATTCTCATTTCAAATTCTCTCTGCATCTCTTTAGCAAATTCTACACTAAGTTTATCATTTCCACCAAATATAATGTCATAAAAAAATATAGCAACTAACAATAGTCCTTCAAATGTCTCTCTTATGAATAAGTTATAATCTGTTGCTCCTTTCTTGAATCCAATCTTAGTCAAGTAACTGTCAAGTCTTTCATACCATGCTTTAGGGGCTTTCTTAAGTCCATAGAGGGCTTTCTTCAATCTGCATACCATATTAGGTCTATCTGATAATGTGAATCATTCAGGATGCTCTATGTAAACTTCTTCCTTCAAATCTCCATTCAGGAATGCTGACTTAACATCCATTTGATATACCTTAAAATTTGTGTATGTAGCATAAGCTAGAAACAATTTTATGGCTTCCAATATTCTTACAGGTGCAAATGTATCTGAATAATCAATTCCTTCTCTTTGTGCATACCCATTACATACTAATCTAGCTTTGTTTCTTACTACTATTTTGTCTTCATTCATCTTATTTCTAAATATCCACTTGGTTCCAATCACATTCTTATCATTAGGCTTAGGGAACAATTCCCATGTATCATTCTTAATTATTTTATCTAGCTCTTCTTTCATTTCTTCATGCCAATCTAAATCATTACGTGCATCTTCAACACTTAAGGGTTCAATCTGTGATAGTAATCATACCTCTTCATTAGCTGTGGAACTTTTTTCTTTTGATCTTGTCATGACTTTACTGCTCTGATCTTCAATGATGTCTTTCTTTGAATGATATATGGATGTGAATTTAGGAACATTAGGAGTGACCTTCTCATCATATTTATGAGATTCTTCTTCACTTGTTTCAGGGTCATTGAATAACACATCAATGCTATCAAACATTTCTTCAACAATTGCTTCACTACTGGTAGGTCTAGGTTCTTCTTCAATCATAGGTGCATAATCATGGTATCTCTCTTGAATCATAAACTTCTCATCAATCTTAACATGATCACTTTCAATGATCTTTTTCAATCTTAGATTAAAACATCTATAAGTTTTTCTTTTAGTAGAGTAAGCAAGAAAAATACCTTCATCACTTCTTGCATCAAACTTTCCAATTGCTTCATCTCTCTTGATGTAGCACTTGCTTCCAAAGATTCTAAAGTATTTCATTGTAGGTACATTTCCAAGCCATAGCTCATAGGGTGTCTTTTCTACACCTGGCCTCAATTGAATTCTATTGATATTGTAGACTGTTGTATTGACCGCATCTCTCCAATAAGTGTGTGCAACCTTTCTTTCAATCATGATGGTGTGCGATGTGTCAAGAATGATCCTATTTCTTCTCTCTACAATTCCATTCTAATGAGGGGTTCTAGGGGCACTTAGCTGTCTCTTTATCCCATGTTCTTCGCGGTACTCATAAAATCTGTTAGAGGTGAATTCTCCTTCTCTATCCAATCTCAGGCATTTAATCTTCAATCTAGACTCATTTTCAACCTTAGCTTTGAATATTTTGAATTTGTCAAATGCTTTTGATGTGTCCTTTAAGAATGTAACCCAGATTATTCTAGAATAGTCATCAACAAATAAAATGAAATACCTTTCACCATAGTATGATCTTGTTTGAGTTGGTCCACATAGGTCTGTATGTATTAGATCCAACTTGTTCTCTGTCGAGTTGTGCTTACTTCTAAATGAATTTCTTACATGCTTTCCCATCACACATTCCATACATATTGTATCAACTGGTTGTGCAATGCTAGGAAGATCTCTTACTACCTTGACATTACTTATCTTTACTATGTTGTCAAAATTGATATGACATAGTCTTTTGTGCCATAGCCAACTGTCATCTACTTTAGCAACAAAACAACTTGCTTCTGGATTAAGCTGAAAAACATAACCTTTAGTCTTTGAACCTGACACAATTATTTCTCCTTCCTTGTTGTTAATGATGCACTTGTTATCTTTGAATTCCAATCGGTAACCTTTGTCAAGCAACTGTCCAACACTCATTAGGTTATGCTACAAACCATCAACATATAGAACATCATCAGTGATGTTCTTTCCATCCAAGGTAATGACTCCTCTACCAATGATAGGTTTAGGAGTGTTATCTCCAAATCTAACCATGCCTCCTTTGTATCTATCTAGATGAACAAATCCATCTTTGTCTCTTGTCATGTGATGTGAGCAACCATTATCAATGATCCAATCTGTCCTGATGTCTTCTTGTGAAATCAATGCTAATTCTTGTGTATTCTTTTCATCTTCAACAACAATGAATCCAATTTCCTCCTCAAATGATTCTTCATTTGATGCTCCATCTTTATCATAGTAACATTCCTTTGTATACTTAGGCTTGTAGTTATTTTTGAACTTCTTAACTCTTGTAGGACACTTGGATGCAAAGTGACCAATCTTATTACATGAAAAGCATTTGAATGGTAATTGACCTTCATATTTTCCTTTTCCTTTCTTTTCTCTTTTAGAAATCATAGCAATGAAATCATCTAGTGTTTTATCTTCATTGTCATCATCAAAATACCAGAGGTGTTCAAGGATTTCTTACCATGTACTGAAGCTTTGAATGCAGTTTCACTTTTAGGTTATGTCTTCAATCTTGATATCTCAAAGGCTAAAAGTTTGCTGATTAAAGTCTCTCTTTTAAAGTCTTTTGTGGACTGCATAGTTTCATCTAGGATGCATATCTTGTTGTCATATTCAAGAGTCATGGTATTCATCAGTTTGTCCATTATATCTTCTTCTGAGATTTCTCCACCATTGTTTCTGATTCCTGCAACTGCTTCATTAATCCTTTGATTGTAGGCTCTAACATTCTCATCAGGCAGCATCTCTAATGTATTGTATCTTTTCTTACATGTCTTTCTACGTGCATTCTTAGCTTGAATATCTCCTTGAAACATGTCTTCTCGGTATTTCCATATCTTATAGGCTTTGTCCATTTTCTTGATCTCTGAAAACTCACTGTCAGATAGGGCACTGATAAGGGCTTCTTTGGCAATAGCATTTGAAGTGAACATCTCCTTTTGCTTCAAGGTTGCATCTTCTTTTGCAAGATCAGCTAGTGATGGAATCTCAACTTCTTTGGTGGCTACTTCAAAACTCTCAAAGGCAATGCACTGCAAATGTGTCATCATTTTGTTCTTCTAGTCTAGATAGTTCTCTCCATCAAACTTAGGAATTTATTTTCTAAAGAATGCTATTTGCTCAACCTCAAGCTGTTAAACTTTCTCTCCGAGGCACTTGGCTCTGATACCAATTGTTAGGAATAGTCCCAAGAGATAACTGAGAGGGGGGGGGGGGGGGTGAATTAGTTATCTAAAAGATTCAATTCTTTATCCAATTAAGTATATAAGAACATTAAGCATAAACAAAATGAAAGAAAACTTAACACAACACCACAATTTTGGTTACGGGGAAACCCAAATAGGTAAAAACCTCGGTGGGAATTGACACCCACTAAGAACTGCACTAGTGTATTATGATCCATGTTAGAAGCTCTTGCAACCCTGTTAGGAGTTGATCTTTACAATGCAATAAGTATAGTGACTTGGTCAAGGGTCAGACCTTGTTACGAGTCTTTTACAATTAACCCTGTTAGGGGTGAGGATGCACTATCCAAGAGCACACTCCTCAAAGGGGTGAAGGCTACAACCTTCTGATTAACAGATACACACTATATCTGGATCTTGGTGAACTACGCATAGACCTGCTATTTGGATCAGTTCTAATTAATAGCATATACTCTTTACTTGGTCACATAGACCTTATGTTGATGGCTTAATACTTCACACTTTCTGCTCTGCTTTTTTCTTTCAACTCTGAACCACACTTTAGTAATCACAAATGACTGCCTACAAATATCTTTTCTCCAAATGATATAATCAAGTTGGCCTGTTAGAACCATCTTGAAATAATATTAGAGAAACAATAAAACTCTCCAATAACACCTCAGTCGGCTCTACTAAGCATAAAACATAAATTAGGACTTCACAATTCTATGTGAGTAGATGCCACGCTACACATAGTCGGCTTCACTAAATTATTTCTAACTTTCTTCTTATGCTAAACTACATCATGCGCTCTTAACCAAACATTTTTAACTCTCTTATTATAAAAAATCCAAGCATGCATACCGCGATGATAGGTGCAACTACCGCAATCTTATAAACATTGTCGGCTTTCCCATATAAACTCAGGAAACTATAACTATCAATTGGAGACTTCATAACTCAAGTTGTACTGCATATCTAACTCTGCGTTCATGAACATAACATCATACATATGTCTACAACATAAATATGAAGGTGTAAGGCTCTACTACAACCATATGGCTAATCACATATAGAACTATTCCTTGGACCTGTTAAGAATACTCACTGATATACATAACTATATTACTGTCTTTACTCAAAATCAACCTTTGCATCTATTATATCATGCTGATAACATATCCATGCAACATATGTTGAAGGCTCTCTTCATTAGGCTTCCATGCATGCTACTTACCATATGTTGTCATCAATGACAAACATACAGTCAACAATCTAGTTTGCTGGCAAATCTGCAACAAGTTGATGTCCGGTACCTGAAATCTTTCATAAGAGACAAGCATGTACATACATGTATAAATATATAATACATATTGGCAAGGATCGGCCAATTGTGTGGATCTCACAAGAAAGTAGCTACGACTTCATCCCTCAACCACATCAAGCACATCAAATAGAAATATAAAATACACACGTCAACCATACACATGCAAGTATGGGGTTAGTAACACCATAAATGTAAATAACATCCTAACATATAAATTATCATCAAAATATAACCATAACATATACATCATCATAAGAATTTAAATTGACATGAAAATAATCATATTTGTCTAATTGAAAATATGTGATATAACACATAATCCAAAGGTTTATATTTAATCAAATTAATACTCCAAATATCATTGAAATAATCAACACACACATAAAAGTGGCCTAAAAGAGTTAGGAAATGATAACTAAAAAAACAACTATGGGATGGGGAGGGGAGGGGAGGGGAGGAGGGCGGGGGGGGGGGGGGGGGGGGGGGGGCGGGGGGGAACTACATCCACCCCCCTAGAATTAGGATTACTCCTAGAAGCCTAAAAACAACATAGGAACATAAGTCCCATAAAGCTCACTGCACATAACTGAATCAAAACAAAGTAGTGAGTAGCACCAACAACCGATGGTCCTTCATTATAACACACAATGATTAAGAGAAGGATGTCGGGTTATTGGCAGAAAGGGGTTTTAGTGATAGTGATGTCTGATTCTTCATCGCTGCATGTTATAGCAATATAATGGTCAAAGTTGGCTTAAGGCATCGGTTGGAGATGAAATCAGTTAAGTCGATGAACGATGGGTTTCCGATATAATGTATGACAATAACATTTGGAGACAACAACCAAATCTCCTTGGATATACAAAAATAGAAGTGAACTAAATTTCTCATCTCCAAAGCATGGAGGCAACAGCCAAGGAGAAGCAAGAGCCATGGAAGTAAGGAGTCACAGAGGGAAAATACCCAGAACAACAAAGCAGATGGGGGCTTGGGATTTTCAAGATAGTCATTTATAATATTAAAGGGACAAAGATTTATATGACAGAATGACCAAAGAACCTATAGCCAAGCACATACAATATACTGTAAAAAAATTTACATAATATTCTATAGTTGGTGTTCACAGTAGGGAAGAAGAACCAAGAATATTTCTTTCTACAACAATATTTGAACAAAGGGGTTTTCTCAAAACCACTATTTTATTTTGGAAAACCACATTTCAGAACAATAGGAAAAAGAGTATCGAATATGAAGATTTATAAGCTACAGAGTGAGCCAAACATTTTCTTGTGTAGTAACATGTAAATTCCATTTTTTGCAAATTTCATTGCAACTTTTCCTACAAAAATCAAGGAAATATGTAACAAAAAATCGACAAGAATCAAGGTACCCATGTTTCAAGTTGAAGATGATCAAATTCCTCTGAATAAAGTCAAATTCAAGGCTCCCAAATAAATTCTAGCATGGCAGCAACATGGTGACCACAACAAACCAAAAAGAAAAATGAAAGTGCATTTTAGGGTTTGAACCCTATTCATAACTAGATGCTATTTTCCATATTGTTTTGGCTAATATCAATTTTGGGTCCAAGTTTTACAGGGCTAACATAATAAAATCCTTGCATGTCTTCTATGTTGTAAAATCAAGTATTCTAAGTTGTGAAATTTTATAAGACACTTAGAATAAATTGATTATTTTTTATGCAAGAATGGCGGAAGGGAAAGCTTGAAATGATTTTCATGCAAACTTAAGAATTCTTTTTTTAATTTGGAGATTGTTTCAATTATCTACATGCTATAGGGAGTTCATTTTCAATCTTGGGAAGGTTCTTTTTTCTCATGCAGTCGGTGAGCAGTTACATGCTATTTTTGAGCAAATTAAGGCAATTTTCAATGAGCTATCAGTTGGACATGGACTAGAGAGTAGTTTTGATGGGTTTCTTCACACTTTGGAGGAGGTTTGTCATGGTTTTTTGAGGATTATTTTGGGCATCCGAGTTAGGGTTTTAGGCTCTATTTTATTTAATTTTTACCTCTTTTTGGGAGATCATCTTTTGGCTCTGAATTTTGCACATTGTAATTTTTTGAGTTAATTATATGAGCACTTTGTAACAGAGATTATTTTTGAGCATTAATTATATTGATACAATGGTTCCTTCTCATTGATTTGGGTGCAATATTGTGGGTTTTTTGCTTTTATATTGTGTTTATCCTTCATTCAAGCTATATTCCTTGTTGCATATTTGAATCTTAAAACTTGTTATTGCAGGTCTTTGTTTGTGTCCTTATTCTTTTACAAAAAATTGGTGAATCTTAGTTTCCCTTTCAAAGAAAATGATTCCATGTCCTTGCGTAGAATTATTTTTGTACTTGCATGTTTGTCTGAGTATTGAGAATCATTAGTGTCTTCTATAATTCATGTTGATTCAATTGATGTATCACATACAAATCATACAAATCATTGGTGTATCACCCCATTTAGGTTTTAAATATTCATATTTTTCGCATCCCTTTCCCCACATACACATTTAGTTTTAGGTAAGCACTATTTAGGAACTGGCCTATCGTCTAGAGATTCTTCTCTTGTTTTAGGACAACCCACCACCTGAGAGAGTTTCCATGTTTCAACAGGATAGCTAGATTTCATATCAAGCTACAGGCACAATCCTGATTGACAACAGTTTTTGGCATGCCCGGTGGGACACAAATTGCTTCTAAGTTCTCTGAATTAGAGATTTGTATTATTGTTTTGGTGTGAACAATAGTACTTTATCCTTTTAGAAGGTATTTTCCAGCACCTGGCGACTCTATTTTAAAGGTTTATTACAAATTTAGTTGTAGATTTAGTGATTATTTTAATTAGAAGAACTCCAACAAGAGAAAAGAAAGAAGGATTCGTATACCAAGAATTGTAGCCGAGTAGAAGGGGAAGTAGATCAGTAAGAAGAGGAAGAACACCATGAGATATAAGAGGTAGATCTTCTTTATTTGGTTCTGACTTTTCATCATCTGATAATCCTATATTTGAAGATCAAGCTGCAAATTTAGAAGAACCTGAGGTAGTAATTGAAGATATCAATTTTCCTAAAGATTCGAGTGTTCCTAATAATTCTGGATCAGAATTGCCATTTTTTGAAGAATTAGCAAGGGATCAGTTTATTTCTGGAGCATCCACAAGTGGTAATGTAGCTACTCCTCAATGTTTGAAAACTTATCAAAGAAAGGTAATTCATCCTAGTTAGCCTTCTATAACACTTGTAATTTAGAAACAAGTACCACCAATTTCTCAAATGGCCCAAATTTTTCCATTTGTAGCTTTTAAAGCCAGCAACCCCTTACAAATTGCTACTCATCATGATATTCTACCATCAGCGCTAAAGGGTTTGCCACATTTTACTAGTGAAAATAGTGTTTTAGTTGTTGAGCATATCAAGGATGTAGCCACTCTTTGTGGATTACACCAAGTTACACATGATGATGTAGCATTGAAATTGTTGGCAGCTTCTCTCAAAGGTAAAGCCTTAATTTGGTTCTGAGATTTAGTAGTTAATTCTATTGCTGCATGGGATGATTTGGGAACCATTTTGATTAATAAATTTGAAGATAAATATGATAATCTTTCATTGGTTGAGCAATTGACTACTATTAAAAGGCATCCTAATGAGCGTATTTTTTATTTTAATTTTCATTTTCAGTGAACTTCGGACAGGATTCTGGTATCTGTTAAACCTTCTAATGATTATGCATTTTTATTTTATTTGAAGGCTTTTAATAGTGATATTTCAGTTATGATACAGTCTATGGGTGGACGTACTTTTTCTAATGCATTTGATATTGTTGTTAGAGTAGAAAATAGCTTGATACAAGCTAGTAAGTTACCTCCTAGGCCTCCAATGCCTTATTTTGTAGAAGTACAGCTAGTTGTACCAACTTTTATACCACCAATAGCTATTGTTCCACCATTTCTAGCATTACCATCATTCAATATACAAGTTGCAGTAGAGGAACATGTTGTTACAACTCCTATTAGAGAGCTAAAAGAACATAATATGAAGTTAAAGGATAAAAGTGATAGTATGATGAGACTTTATAAAGTTATGGGAACAAAATAAAAAACTTGAAGAGGCAACAAGGCCAATACAATAGGCCTCCTAAAGCTTCTTATCAACAAAATAGGTAGTCAAATCAAGCTTCTGGTTCAAACCAACCACGCCAAGCTCAAGGACAGTAAAGAAATTATAATCAAAGAGGTGGTTAACGTTATAATTATTCAACTCCTAGTACTTCTAAAGAGCTGGTAATTATTCCTCAAAATAATTATGCACAAGAGAAGTGGTGTAATACTTGCAATGTCAGCCACTTTTGGCTTGATTGTCCTCATGCGCTTGAAGCTAGAAAGAAAGATGTTCTAAAGGGGCAGTTGAAAAACGTTCAAAGAGAATGTCAACATGATCAAATGAAGCCACAAGGTAATCATGATGTTACTCTAATGAATTTTAATGAAGATGAGACTGTTTTAGCAGCAAATTTTGATCCAAATCAAGTATGGAAGTCCATAGCAGCAAGTACAAGGTAAAAAACCAAGGCTGCAAATAATCGGCAACAAATTGGTAAGGTATATCAACCTTTTATTATGCCACAACAACAAGCTATTAAAGGTAAACAACAACAAATACAAGATCAAGAAGTGATAGTGCAACCATCACAAACAGCAAAGGAGCTTCATGTTCCAAAATAGTAGCAGAAGGTTAGTGCTCAAAATTTCAATATAGTTGATCATTTAAAGAAAACACATGTTCCTATATCCATTTGGGATTTATTAGCACTTCCACGCCAAAAGGATATGCTATAGCAAGCATTGCAATCACTTGCATTGTCTAATGATGCTTTGGCACAACAAAATCCTAAGGTTCTAATAGCTGCAAATGCCACTTCAACTCAACAACCATCCAAGCTAGTTAAACCACCACCCTTTTATGTCACTGTTATAATAGGACAACACCTAGTTCATAATTGCATGATAGATTTTGGTGCTTCTATCTCGGTTATGCCAAAGAAAATTGTAGACCAACTAGGCCTTGAATATGAGCCACTTGAAAAGGGGGTAGTTCAACTAGATGGGACAACTATTGACATTGTTGGAGTCATAAGGAACCTAGATTTGACCATGCATGCTTGCCCTAGTTTTTCAGTCCCTATGGATGTTTACATTATAGATTTACCTCCTAATTTTTCTATTTGTCTATCACGATATTTTACTGCCAAAATAGGAGGGTGTATTCTTTTTCGCACTAGGTAACTATTCCATTAGAACCTATTACAAAATTATGTATTGAGAAGCATGTTAGTGGTACTAAAAATGAAACAATAGTTGTGCTATTTGATCAAGAGGAAATTGTTGCTATTTGTGAGTCTCAAACACAAATAGATCAGGTTCTTGATATATTGTTAGATGTATGGGCTACAGAAAATATTAAAATTTTAGAAGAACAGATAGAAGAGCCAAGGTTGGGAAATTATGTTATTCATGAAACTACTGATTTCTTGCCAAATGTCTTCAAAAGTTCAGATTTAAATTTAGAGCAACAACCTAATGTTGTTTGGAAATTATTTTTTGATGATTCACACAACAAGATAGGTGTAGGAGGAGGTTGTATGTTGATTTCACCAGCAAATCAAAGGTCCTATGCATCATTTAGATTTACTTTAAGTTGTACCAATAACGTTGTTGAATATGAAACACTTTTGCACTGATTAAAATGGACAATTAAATGAGGTATCAGTTGTTTACAAGCTTTTGGTGATTCAAAACTTATTATAAATCGAGTTAGAAATATTCATGCAACTAAAAATGATTTATTGAAAAGTTATAAGCATTTTGTATGGGATCTAGTTGAAGGATCAGAAGCTTTTTATTTGCAATATGTACCTAGAAATCAGAATAAGCACATTGGTAGACATTCTACAATTGGAGCACAATATGATATTCCAACCGAAATCAATAAAGGTAAAGGTCAAAATTATGTAAAAGTGGTTGTTAGACCTGTTGTTCCAAATAATGTTGATAGTTGGCAAGTTTTTGAATTTGATCAAAATATTGTTAACTTCTTAAGGGAAGAAGCTGAATTTTCTCAGCCTAACTAGCAGAAATTACAGGACCAATATGAGGACCAGATTATTCAATTAAGTACAAACAATCTACCTAAAGGTCTTGTGACCTTAGAATCAATTTGCAACAATGATGATCAGCTAAAGAAGGATAAATCCATCTTGCGGATTAAAGAGGAACATTATGAAGAAATTATTGTTGCAAAAGACAAGATGTTGAAACTTGGAAAGGTATGTACACCTGAAGAGCATCAAACTTTTGTTAATTTATGTAATGAATTTCATGATATTATTACTTGGAATTACTTAGATTTAAAGGGGTTTGATCCTAGTATTTCTCAACATACCATTGAGTTAGAACTAGGAGAAAAACCAGTTAGGCAAAAATAGAGACCAATAAATCCTAAGTTAGAGCCTCTTATGGTTAAAGAATTCAATAACCTCATTGAAAGAAATATAATATTCCCAATCAAACATACCTCTTGGGTATCAAATTTGGTTCTAGTTAGGAAAAAGAATAGAGAAATCAGATTGTGTGTTGATTTTCATGACTTAAATAGAGCTTCATTGAAGAATAGACATCCTTTTCCTTCAATGGAGTAGATATTACAGGTTGTTTCAGGCTCAGAACAATTTTCTTTACTTGATGGTTTCTCTGTTTATAATCAGATTTTGGTAAAGGAAGAGGACAAGTTTAAAACTGCATTTACAACCAAATGGGGAACAATAGCTTATCAAAAGATGCCATTTGGTTTGTCAAATGCAGGTGCAAATTTTTAGAAAGTAATGGATAAAGATTTTATAAACTTAATGTATAGGTTTGTACTTGTTTATCTTGATGATATTACTATTTTTTCAAATAATGCATCAAATCACTTTCAACACTTAAGAGTTATATTTGAAAGATGCAGGGGATATGACATTTCTTTAAATCCCAAGAAGAGTGTATTTGTTGTTCATCGGGGCAAGTTACTGGGATTTATTGTTTCTAAAGAAGGTATTACTATTGGACCTAAAAGAGTAAGTGTTATTCTTTCCCTACCACTTCCATCCCCTAAGAAAGGACTTCAAAGTTTCTTGGGTTGGATTTAATTTGTGAGGAGATTTATTCCAGATATTGTTGAATTACTAATGTCATTAACAAGTATGCTTAGAAAAAACATGACTTTCAGCTAGACTAAGGAAGGTAAGAGTAGTTTTGAATTGATAAAAGAAACATTAGTTGTTTCTCCTATGTTGTTAAATCTAAATTTTTCAAAGGATTTAATTTTATACGATTATGGAAACATTGATAGCATTGTTACCATGCTAGTACAAAAAAATGATGAAGGCTTTGAGCAACCCTTAGCGGTTTTTAGTCAAGGACTTAAAGATTATGAGTTACATTATTCATTTGTTGAGAAACATGTACTTGTTTTTATAAGAAGTCTTAAAAAATCCAGACACATGCTTTCAAACAACAAGATTAAACTAATGGTTTCTCACCCTTTTGTTAAGGATTTCTTGTTGAATAAGGATCTTAATACCAAAAGAGTTGGCTGGATTACCAAGGTAATGGAATATGATATTGAAATTAAAGTCACAAATCTTATTAGAGGTAAGGGTTTGTGTGAGCAGCTTGCAGGAAATAGAGATAATATTCCTCAAGCTGATTTTGATATTGTTTTGGCCTTATTAAATGATAATTAGCTTGTTGTTCCTAATAAACAAAATGATTGGGTGGATGATATGATCACCTTCTTGAAAAAAGGACATTGTCTTGAAGGTTTGGAAAGGTCAAAGAGAAGGTATTATAGATTAGAATCTATCCCTTATTGTTTATGGAATGACATTTTATTTAGGAAGGATTTACAAGGTGTTTTGCTAAGATGTATTTAACCAAATCAGATTGAGCATGTTTTGCATCAGTTTCATGAAGGGCCAGCTAGAGGCCACTTTTCACCAAGAGCTAAAGCTCTCAAAGTGATGAAAAAAGGCTATTATTGGCCAACTATATTTAAAGATGCACATTCCTAGATAAGAAAGTGTAAACAATGTGCAATTTTTGTTGGTAAAGAAAAATTAGTAGTGCTTCCGTTGTCGCCTATTCAAGTGGACCAACCATTTAAGAAATGGGGTTTAGACTTTATTGGTGTCATTAACCCACCTTCAAGTGCAAGACATAAGTCAGTATTGATAGGCACTGATTATTTCACAAAGTGGACTGAAGCAGTTGCTCTCAAAGATGCAAATGAGACTGTTGTTTTAAATTTTATGGTGATCTAATTTACAAATTTGGTGTACCAGGTTTGATTATTTCATATACCATACTTGTATTTACAGGAAACAAAATTTTAGAATGGGCTGTTAAAAATGGTGTGTTTCTAAAGACTTCATCAAATTATTACCCATAGGGTAGTGGGCAGGTTTAATCCACTAAAAAGAACTTGATTTGGATCATAAAGAAGACTTTGGAAGGGAATCAACATTCTTGGCATGATAAGTTGAAGACAACACTATGGGCTGATAGAATAACTCCAAAAAAGTCAACTAGTATGTCTCCTTACACGCTGGTTTATGGTAAGGAAGATAGATTACCTATTTCAGCTGAGTTTCCAGCACTTAATTTTATGTATCAGTTGGATATAATTGATGAAGATCCTATGACAGTAAGGTTGGCTTAGCTCAATGAATTAGAGAAGAAAAGGAGAGATGCTTTATAGAAAATTGAGCTTCATCAAGCTCAAATGAAAAGAACATTTGATAAGAAAGCATCTCCCAATAATTTCCAACCAGGAGATATTGTATTGAAATGGGATGAATTGAAAAGTAGACCTAGAAGGCATTCAAAATTTGGTGCTATGTGGGTTGGTTCATATATCATAACAGCCAGCATGCCACATAATTCTTTCAATTTATCCACACTTGAAGGAGAAGAGTTAGCAATCCCAGTAAATAGAATCCACCTCAAGCGTTGCTTTTGAGGTGAGTTAAATTAAATAAGTGTCTTTGCACATAGTTAGTTTCCTTCAGTTAGTTGATGTTAGTAGTTTTGGAATAGAAAAGAAGAATATTGTTGTAGCACATCACGATAACATGGATGATCACCCATCATATAGAGCATGAGTCGCAACTCTCTGCTCTATATCATAAGTAATCACACATCTCACCATCATAAGCTACAAATTTTTGCTTATTTACTATTCCTATTAGTTTGAGTTTGATCAGACTAAAGAGTATCATTTCTAAGATGCAAGAAGACAATATGAACAAATGTTCATCAAACATAGCATGGAATTACTCTTCTTCCCTATCTCACGATTACCGGTTCACACATCCCTCTTGGAGTGCAGAAATGGTATTTTTCAATCTGGTTATTTCCTATTTCATTTTCCTCTAAGTGCTTTTAGCACATGTTTCAGTCTAGTTTTTAGTTGTTCATTTTCTGAAAGCCACAAGATTGATTCCTTCATAGCCAAACTATTATGAAATCTACACGTTAATCATAATACGAAACATTGGATTTTCCAAGGTTTTGAATCATGCTCAATGTCCACACTTCAAAATAGGTTATTTATGACATAACCTAGTTTACAGTTTTCAACAGGAAAGCAAATTTTTTAGGAGAAAAGCACTTAAAATAGTTCAAAAAACTGGTTACAACTATCTTATTCACATATGGCATGGAATTCATTCCATTTCCAGACATCAACATGCTAGTTCTAATTAGTCATTAAACATCAAGGTTGACTCAAATTTGTTTTCAATATTTCAGCAAGCTTTCTTAGAAATTAATAGCTACATCCCATCAACATCATCATACAAATGTATACCTCAAAATACATTGCCTTACACAAGGAAATTTTCACTCAGAAAAAAGTGATATAATAAAGATATGATGATGGTAAAAATAAGAAGATACAGATTTCTAACACAGCTTGCAAAAATTAGTTTGGTTTTAGGTTTTTGGTTTCAGTTTTCAGATTGGAGTGACGTGTTTATTTTCAGCATGTGTTTCAATTTTCAAGGTTTTTTAGTTTCTCTAAAGGTTTGAGAACGTTCATTTTTTATAATTTGAATACTCTGTTCCCAATGGATATGCATAAGGTAGCTGGTCTGTTTCTGTTTAGCTGGCAAACACCCCTGAGAGGTCACCAAAAATGTTACCAATTTAGTTTACATAAATTGCTAGACTCAGAATTTACCTCTGAATTAGAGCTAAGTGTACAAATGTCAATTTTTATACAAGTACTTGATATAAAGCATTTAGATACCACACAAGCCGTGGAAGCTCCTAAAAATTTGATCTCAATAAACATATTGTAAAACATAAAAGTAATGAGAGAGAGGGAAGAGCCCCCATTGACTAAATGGAAGGCCATTGTGTTGAATCTTGAAGAAGACTCGGGGCCGCATCTTCAACTTGAGTAGACCTACAAAAATGTAAAGAAAGGGAGTCAATTCATATGAACTGAGAAATGGAAGCTATTCAAAATTTCTCTACAATATAAACAATTTATACAATGTGAACATTTAGATATATGCATAGAAAAGATGCAAAAGGAAAAGCAACATTTGAAAGAAAGAAAAATTTTATGCTAACATGTTTGTTTCATGTGCAGATATAGGTACGAAGATATGAGGTTATTGAAGAATCATGCATAAATTATACGCATGAAGACTTTCAATTGAGTCATGAAGAGGCAAAGATTTTGGGCAGACTATTTAGGGGGCATACATAAGTTTTAGGTATGAGACCTTCTAGTCGAACCAAAGTAGATGGTTGAAGACTTGAGGAGATTGTTAAAGGGACATACACTAATTAAAGGTATGAAACCTTTCGATCAAATCATGGATTTTTTGAAGATTGGTTGTTAAAGGGACATGACACTTTGTTATGAAACCTTTTAGCCTAATAAATCAATCATACATGGTGAATCAATTACACTTGTGTATAATTCCATACTGCTATAGGAGAAATCAATTTGCTACAGGAAGCAACCACATTTCAATATGAAGTCAATCTGCTACGGGAAGAAGTTTGCTACAGGAACTTATCATATTCTGCATATATTTTAGAATTTCTACAGGAGGTAGTTATCTTAACATATTGCTATAGGAAGTTGTTTTGCAGATATTGGATATTATACATGAATCATATATGTATTCAAAGGATACAACATAAAATGGAATTACTAGAAGAGGTTGTAAATATAAGGCTTGATTTCATGGATCAGTCATAAATTTAGAGAGGCTGCCATAGGGTGTTAATATATGAATGTCTTATATGGCATAGATTTACAGAGGAATGTACATAATGAATCTGTAGCTTGTTTAACACTTTAAGCCTCTTTTTTGTTGAATTAATCAACATGGGTTCAAATGCAGTGAATAATATATACAACCAGTATTGAAGATATAACCGTAAAATATATCAGAAGCTTCATATCCTGTTGAAACATGTATAATTATTGCTATGAGAAAACATTATAAGAGAGGTATGTAGAAGCATCTTCTGGTTATTGAATTTAAAATGCTAAATTTTAGATATCATCATAGCTATGGTGACAGTTTAATCAGCCTGGTATCACATTGTCAGGAGAGTCAGGGAAGGCAAAATAAGATATGTGATCAAATATCGACAGAAGGGATGCCGATATCATCTGAATTTCAAAAGAAAAGAATGAACACATTGTTATAACATGAAGTGATAAAAAAATTGGTATTACAGATAACAATGATTTTATCAGGAGAACTCATAAAGGCGGAATAAAAGAAAATGATCTTTACCGATTACCAATAGGGAATCGGTGTGATATATAGTGATGAAGCAGTATAAAGTGTAATAATTACAAGAAACACATCACTATATCACAAGATGACAAATCATTCTCTCTCAGTAAGTGATATATCAATCAAATTATCGGAAAACATGTTAAAGCTGCAAGAAAATAAGTGAGTAACACCGACAACCAATGATCCTTCATTATAACACAATAATTAAGAGAAGGATGTCGGGTTATCAACAAAAAGGGATTTTAGTGATAGTGATGCTCGATTCTTCAACATTTCTGCATGTTATAGCAATACAATGGTCAAAGTTGTCTTAAGGCATTGGTTGGAGATGGAATTAGTTAAGCCAATGAACGATGGGTTGTCGGTATAATGTATAGTGATAATATTTGGAGACAACAACCAAATCTCCAGGGATATATAGAAACATCAGTGAACCAACTTTCTCATATCCAAATCATGGAGGCAATAGTCAGGGAGAAGCAAGAGCCACAATAGTAAGGAGTCACAAAGGGAAAATACCCAGAACAACAAAGCAAATGGGTGCTCGGGCTTTTCAAGATGGTCATTTATAATATTAAAGGCACATAGATTTATAGGATAGAATGACCAAAGAACCTATAGTCGAGCACATACAATATACTATAAAAACAATTTACATAATATTCTGCAGCTGGTGTTCACAACATGGAAGAAGAACCAAGAATATTTCTTTCTACAACAGCATTTGAACAAAGGGGTTTTCTCAAAACCATTATTTTGTTTAGGAAAACCGAAGTTCAGAACAATAGGAAAATGAGTATCAAATATGAATATTTATAAGCTACAGAGTGAGCCAAACATTTTCTTCTATGGTAACATGTAAATTCCATTTTTTGCAAATTTCATTGCAACTTTTCCTACAAAAATCAAGGAAATATGTAACAGAAAACCGGCAAGAATCAAGGTACCTATGTTTCAAGTTGAAGATGATTAAATGCCTCTGAACCAGATCAAATTCATGGCTCCCAAATAAATCCTAGCATGGCGGCACCATGGTGACTAGAACAAACCAAAAAGAAAAATGAAAGTGCATTTTAGGGTTTGAACCCTATTCATAACCGGATGCCATTTTCCATATATTTTTTGGATAATATCAATTTCAGGTCCAAGTTGTATAGGGTTAACATAATAAAATCCTTGCATGTCATCTATATTGTAAAATCAAGTATTCTGAGGCGTGAAATTTTATAAGACACTTAGGATAAATTGATTATTTTTTATGCAAGAATAGCAGAAGGGCAATCTTGAAATGATTTTCATGCAAACTTAAGAGTTCTTTTTTTTAGTTTGGAGATTGTTTCAATTATCTACATGCTACATGGAGTTCATTTTCAGTCTTGGGAAGGTTCTTTTTTCTCATGTAGTTGGTGAGCAGTTACATGCTATTTTTGAGAAAATTAAGGTAGTTTTCAGTGAGCTATCAGTTGGACATGGACTAGAGAGAAGTTTTGATGGGTTTCTTCACACTTTGGAGAATTTTTGTCATAGTTTTTTGAGGATTACTTTGGGCATCCGAGTTAAGGGTTTTAGACTCTATTTTATTGCATTTTTACCTCTTTTGGGGGGATCATCTTTTGGCTTTGAATTTTGCACATTACAATTTTGTAACTTAATTGTAGGAGCACTTTGTAGAAGATATTCTTTTCAAGCATTGATTATATTGATACAATGGTTCCTTCTCATTGATTTGGGTGCAATATTGTAGATTTTTCACTTTTATGTTGTGTTTATCCTTCATTCAAGCTATATTCCTTGTTACATATTTGAATCTTGATACTTGTTATTGTAGGTCTTTGTTTGTATCCTTATTCTTTTGTAAAAAATTGGTGAAGCTTAGTTTCCCTTTCAAAGAAAATGATTCTAGGTCCTTGCATAGAATCATTTTGTAATTGCACGTTTGTCTAAGTATTGAAAATCACTAGTGTCTTCTATAATTTGTGTTGATTCAATTTAAGTTACATATAAATCATTGGTGTATCACCCCATTTAGGTTTTAAATATTCATATTTCTCTCATCCCTTTCCCCACATACACATTTAGTTTTAGGTGAGCACTATTTAGGAACCGACCTATCTTTTAGAGATTCTTCTCTTGTTTTAGGACAACCCACCACCTGAGAGAGTTTCCACATTTCAACAGGATAGCTATATTTCATATCAAGCTACAGGCGCAATCTTGATTGATAATAATAATCAATGAAATTAGTATAATGGGAAGGTAAGGGAATGGTACAAATTTACATTCTTTGGTTGAGAGGGGAAACATATTTGTTTCCTTGATCATTAACACCCTCAACAAATATAGCATTATAATCAATGTTTGTCTTGGATAATAGTTTTCAAACATAAAAATTTCTTAGTATCGTGACCATGTTGACAATGGTATTGGCAAAAAGTTGAGGGATTAAGTTTTTTGGATGATTGTTTTGAAGGATCAATTGGTTTAATGGGAGGAAGTGTTAAAACATTAAAATTAATCAACTCCCATATCACATTATGAAAAGATTTAGAAAGATGTGTAAAATTATGAGAAGGTTTAAAACTAGATGACAAAGGAGCCACATCTTTGGATTCTACTACCACTTCTGCATCAATTTTATTTGATGAATTTTTCAACTTGATGAAGCCTTTTAGGTTTTTGAAACTTTTGGAAAGGCTAGGATGCGACATCACTCTTATCAACCCAATCCATTAGATTGGTGCTATCAAATTGAATCACTTGAAGTTTTTTAATTATGAAGTACTACACATGATTGAGTAAAGGAAGTTAATTCATAAAGAAAATCCTTGTCTCTAATGTCCTTTTTCAAATTAGAAAATAAAATACGTGTTATAACTAGTGGTTGTTGTTGCACCAAAATATTGACTTGCTAATGTTTGATACAACCACTAGACTCATAAAAGACACAAGAAGCAGTTAAGCCATGTCAAGAACCACCATTGTGTTGAACAACTAAGGAGACCAAGGGCACAATTATTCTTTCTCACCATTGTAACAATCCCCCCAGTGCAAGCTCAGGGTTCTAACATGTGACCAAGCTCTGATACCACTTGTTACAACTAGCAGTTTCTATTGCAGCTAAAGGTCAACTTGTTAATGCTCGATACAACCACTAGACTTATAAAAGACACAAGAGGTAGTTAATCCATGTCACAAACCACCACTATGTTGAAAAACCAAGGAGACCAAGGGTGCAATTAGTCTTGCTCACCACTGTAACAATACGTTGAATATCAATATCAAGCACATGATAAGAAATTCGAGTATGAAAATGTTTAAATCAACCAATAAAATCACTCACATTTTCTTTAACACCTTATTTACAATGCATTAAATTAGTCAAAGAAATATTATGATAAGTATTGTTGAATTAAAGCATTAGCAAGATTTTGAAATGAATCAATGAAATAAGGAGGTAAAGAGAAATACCATTGCAAGGCCTTATCTCAAAATGCTCCAATACAAATTTAGCCATGAGTATATGATCATGAGAGAATTCACTGTACAATGTTTGAAATTTTTTCACATAAGTCAAGGAATCACCTTTATCAATATAAGTCTCCAAGTGAGTTATTTCCATGTATTGAGGGATAACAACACAAATGATATCCAAGGACAAAGTGCTAGAAATGTCACAAGTGGGAATATTCAATTTGGATTGAGTCATTAAGTTGACCTAGTATTGCAAGGATGAGACGGTTTGAGAAATACTATTGATAGTAGATTCAATAGAGAGGTTGTTATGAGACACATGCGAAAGGATTGGAGAATTATGTAAAATAAATAGAAGAAACATTGGAATAGGAAAATGTAAAATTAGTTTAGTTGGGAAAGGATAAAGGTTTGGAAACACATGGAATACTTGAAGGAGGATGAATGATAGGATTAGGAATACATCCAAGACTAACATGTGTAGGATTAATGGTTGAAACAAATCTAGTAATGAGGAAACACTAGGTAATGAAGTAGGAATAGGAATAGAAAATTCAACACTAGCGAGAGGTTGAGTTAACCAATGTCTTGAGAACATTATTTAATGGGTTTACCATTGTTATCAATAAGATGAGAAATAACATGCAACAAATCAACACCATTCTCATCATTGTGAAACATCTTCCTCATTGTTTCAACTAAAGAGATGGCTTCCATATTAGAATGTTCTTGACCTAAACATTACTCAAATTTTTCAAAATCGTGAAATTTTTTTTTCACTTTTAGAGAACACTCTTAAGGTCTCATGTTCATCATGAGAAGAGTGGGAAGAAGGATTCTAAACAGTAGTGGGAATGTCATTAGTAGGCATGTTTTTCTCATCAAAATTCCTAGGAAACATGGAGGACTCAGGATAAAGGAACCCATAATTATAAGATTTCTCCTTATTGGAATGCTATAGGTAGGAATAAATGTTATGACACTCATGCAAAAGGAAAAGAAAGAGATATATTTTAACAAATGCAACTACAAGATCTGGGCTGGGGGCCTATCTGAATTGGTGAGAGATTCATGTGGTAAAGCACGATGTCACAATTTCTTGTCACCCTATTCCACGTGGTACTAGAGGATGTGTCATGCCAACATCACTAGTCACATTAAAGATTTAACTCGGCACACTACAGTTTATAGAGGGTTCTATACCCGATTCCTGCAGTTTGAAAAAAATACAAGTAGAAGATTTGAGATAGAGATGCAAACATTTACTAAATATATGCAACATAAATGGAGTTAAGGCACATAATTGTACATGAAACCTAATGAATAAAACATATAACCATCAAATATTTTTTTTACACAAAGGATAACTACCACCAAAATCAAAATGGAGATATTACAAGCTAGGTTCACAAAAATTTACAATAAGAAAAAGAGGGGGATACCATTGCATGAAAGGGAGATTGAGTTTGTCTCCTTTTCCTAATCCACAATTCAAAAGGAAGATGACACACTAAGATAAAGTAATATTTAAGTGCTAAGAAAGTCACTGATCCTTTGCAACGATGTTTTATAAAAAGTTGGATTTGAGGGAATATAATTGGATGATGCAAGAAACAAAATAAATAAGCCAAAGTGACAAGTTTTAGCAGATAAAGATTCACATAAAGTAGATAGTAACCTATAGGTACCTAAAACAATAACCAAATGAAAGTATTGACTTGAGGTTTCAATTTGAAGTTGAACTGCAAGGAAGAGGTCACCCATGGCATTCTATTCTTGGGAGGAGGTCACCTAAGTTTTCATGTTCCCAATACTTTCAACTGATCTCAATTGAAGTCTTTTTGTCAGATCTTGTAATTTTTGGATTAAACCCTAATAGGTTTTGTACCTATTCCTACACATAGAAAAATGGGAAGTTGTTGGGTTGAAAGGGTCTTGCCTTGGTCAAACCTTGATTGAGGAATCAACCTTGAAATATAAATGAAATTTTATGAATATCAAGCATGTAAAGATAAAGGTAAATATTAGATTTACTTTGAAATATATATACCTTCATAAATTGGTATTGAGATTGTGATGCCTATGAACATGCTTAATTTAATATTATTGTTTATTGACTTTGAATCTTGGAATGTGAACTAGCATCAAGGATGCCTTTCACAAATGAATAGATCCACAAATACTCCCTAAAGATATTCAATGATTGTATGCTTGATAAAAGCTTGACTTGAATAATATATGGAAAAATGCATGTATATAGACAAAGAATATTCTTTCTTGATTAAGAACTCATGTACTTGGACATCATGGGAGAGAAGCTTGCTACAATGGAAAAGATTGCCTTTAGAATTGCCTTGGATGGTTGAAAATTGATCTTGAATGCTTGGATGCAAAATTGTAGCAGAGCACTTGAAATATTGATCTTGGTTACCAAAATGAGGAGACATGGGCCACTTTTAAACCTCTCACAATATTTTGAGGTTCAAAATTCAAAGGAGGCTAAGAAAGATAGGAAAATATTTCTAATACCTAATAGACAAGACCCTAATTCAAATTTGGGGCCAACCATTGGGGAAGAGGCCCAAATTTAAATTGGAATGAAAGAAGGAGGAAAGGAAACCAAAAATTTAGGAGGGAAGTTGTTGGATCAAGCATAATGGACATGCAATCGTGAAAGCACTAAAATTATGCCTAATTGAGAATCTAACTATAGGTGCTTATAATTTAGGATGATACAATGTGGCTTTCATCATTCAATTGCATTTATCTTATCTTCACATATTTTTCACTCTATTCATAACCTTTTCTTCATTTTTCTCAATTTCAAATTTAAAACTTTTTCTTCATTTTGATCATGTTGGGTTTGAGAAATGCTTATGCCAAGCAATCCATCTCATCCATTTATTCAGGTAAGACAATATCGATATGAGGAAGTGCGCAATAAGAAAAGGGGTCAAGTATGGAGTCCAATACCCTAATCTTAAAGAGTGTTGGAATACAAAACTATGTCAAGATGAATATGATTGACTTTACTTGATTGAGAGGAAGCCAACACAATAGCTATGCTTTTGGGGTTTTTATTCTTTTATTGCTTAGAATCAGGAAGAATATAGATAATATACTTATGCTAATGACTAAGTGAAATAAGAAATGAATTTGATGAATTGAAAATGAAGCATAAAAGGATTTAGGATAGACTTGTGTGTACTTGAAATTAAAATAGATAGAATGTTGACACAAATCTAAATTTTTTATTGTCATGATCCTGTAGACATCTATAACTGCAAGTATGCAACCTTTGGGATACAACCTATTTGCAAATTGAATTTGAACCTAATATGGGAGGAAAAAAATGCCTTTGGAATTATGTACCCTACTTTTGAAGTAAGAATAGACAACACAACAATTGTCATAGGGCAAAGAGTATAGTTTTCTTTTGAAAACTACTTTTGAAGTCTTCAGCACCTAGAAATCTAAGAATTGTATGTGTGGGTAGATATACAAGGTTTACCTTGGCCAGCCCCCCACTTTGTTGATTCCCATCTCCACAAATAGATATTATAATAGAGATAAAGTGTATTTTTTGCATGAATCTAGAGTATTTCTAAATTATTATGAGCCTAGAAGTACATAAATGTAATATGAAGAGTCTACCCTAATGTGATAGTGAAAAACCCTATATGAAGATGCAATAAATGTATGATTAAAAAAAATTAACAAACATAAATCTATAGCTCAAATTTATATATTTGAGAATAAAAATAAATCATGCCCAACCTAAGAGGTAGAGTACAAACCAGTCATTAGTTGGTGATCTCCTAGCCATCATTATGAACCTTTTGAAACTCCATGTTGGATTCTTGATGTGATACAATATTTAATAATTGCTTGATGTAGTCGTGATTTGCAAGCTCTCACTTTATGGGATGTCTTCAAATTGGGGATTTAACCTTCAAATTTCTTTGACCTTGCCAAAATAAAGCATGAGTATTTATTTTATACAAAATAATAGGATAAACTTGGGAGAACTAACTATATATTCTAAATCCCCACTAAAACACTGAGATCAAGCCCTGATCTTAATTTCAACCTCATTCTCAGGGAACAAAACACCCTGGTTGTTATGTTTGTAGGAATATAAAGTCCTAGGAATTTTTTTCCACCAAATCAAATTTCAAATTAGGGCCACGGGTCCCAGATGATTAAGGGATTTTAAATAATAGGATACAACTAATTCCAAGATTGGTACATAACACAAAGGCCACACATGGTAAAATAGGGCCTAGGTGATGAAATGAATTATTGGATTAGAAGAATAATAGAGGAGAACATTTAAAAATAAGGGTTTACTTTGATTTTAAATAAAGTTAAATTGATAGAGGACCCATATTTGAATTTAGGTGTTCATTGATGCAATATAAAGTCCTATTATACATGTTTAAGTGAAAACACACTAAGGCAGGGGCTAAAAAATCATGAAATTATACACACCACTTGGGTTCTTACAATTTGCAATGATAAAATTAGACCCCACACAGTATCTAGTACTACATGCATATGTAAGCTAAAGTACAAGAACATTATAGAAAAAGGATATTCTAAAGTCGTTGAATGAAATACCCTAGTGTGCAATACCTACAACAAAATGTTAGGAGCCACATTCTACAAAACCACTTTTATAGTTGAAAACCATATACCACTTAAGGCTTACTAAGAATTAAAAAAATTGTAGGTAGTTATATGCCCCCCTATTTTGGCTTACTAATCAGGAAGGTGAAACAAGGAATCATGTTTACCATAGTAAATTGTGAAACTAATTTTTTTGACAAATGCTATCAATAGGGTTCAAGATTAACTAAAAATATTGTATGGATAATTTGGATAGATAGAGAACTGAATCACAATCTCAACAAAACAAACAGTGTGAGAATTGAAGCTCTCTAGCTCAAAATATGAATGATTATGTAATAAGTGCATTAGAAAAGAAAAGAAAAAGGTTAAAAAGCAAGTTATAATAAGTTCACTACTTAAATAGTGTTTACCTTTATGACTCAAAGTGTCATTTTCATAATTTTTCTTTTTGACTATTGAAGAGGTGAAGAATATGTTGAAGAAGAATTTGATTGTCTCTATGAGGATCAAGAACTTGAGATAGGTAGTGGAGGATGGGATGCCACTAGATGAGGTAGGTTATTCCATTACTTTCTTTGACATTTTTCCTTTAATGTTTGACTTTTCATGATATGTTATTGTCCATATGAAATCTATATAGGCACCTTGTACGCATATGGGCATTTTGTAACCATCATAGCATTTTATACCTAGGTAGGCACTATGTACCCTCGTAGGTATTGTGTACCTTGATGGTTGTTGTGTACCCTCCTGGGCATTGTGTACATAGAGAGGATAGGTGCAAAATTTAGAATAGAAGCCTTATGATATATATGTTGTGTAATAATGTCAATTTCATATCTTGTGATTGCAAGATAATAATGAGATAGAAGAAGGTGGGTGTTTTATGTCATATCTATGAGGTCGGATGTGAGACTTGAGAATTGAGGATCTTAGTCTCCTTAAAGATGTAGGCTTATATTGGTAATATCACCTTCTTTTGATAAAATTCCATGATGCAATGTTGATGGCACTCATGGAATGTTGGAATGAGGAAATGTAGACACTTCATCTACCTAAAGGGGAGTTGGTTGTGACCTTGGAGGATGTATATCACATCATGAGATTACTCACTTGTAGGTGGAAAATGAGAGAAATTACATCACAGTCAAAGGTAGAGATTGAGAAGGATAAAATATACTATCTAGGTAGATTTGTGGTTGAACATGCCTAATAACTAAGAGGGGGGTGACTCAGTTATTCAAAAATCATTTTCAAAACTTTTACTAAACTGGTAAGTACTTAAATAATCATAAACCTATAATAGATGCAAACATGAAGGCACAAAACCATCAAAACAATGAGCACCATAATTTACGTAGAAACCCAAACTAGGAAAAACCACGAAGAAGCTAATCCTCATGAAATGAACACCGATTAAGGTGATTTTTACAAGGGCTCACTATCATTTTGATCATTGTACGTTGGATCACTGTCAATCAAGATAACTACCCTGAAATATGAATATGGCTATTTTTCAATACAATAAGGCTCACTACCAATACAGTTCAGCTCGCTGCCAAAATATAAGAAATGAGAATTGAATCCACCACTGAAGTCACCGTCACCATCACACTACAACATAGAAATGATATAATAGTTTATTAGCGATTACACCAAATCACATGAACATCAACATATAGATCTTTCCTTTTTATATTCATATTCACTTTTCATATACTCACATACAAGCGCACTCAAGCAACTAAGATTAGCTCTCTTCTTATATAGCTTGATGCCAACAATCAAGTCATCCTACACTGATTTAATTAAAATAGGTCACACCTAATAATTCCCATGGTGGTAAGGAATGAGATGTGGACCACCTTGATCAATAAAACATACCTTGTTCATAATATCATGCTACACTTTCTCTGAGACTTTTGATACCAACAAATATGAACAATGTATGACATGGTAACTATTGGGAATGAAACACAATGAACACGTCCAAGAAAGGACCAAACCCAAATAATCATTCTACCATATGTTACACACTAAAAGGGACCATCATTGAAATGGATAAGGATAAAAAAATTAAAGCACATCCAATTGGGATTATGGAAAGGTGAGTTACTGAGAGGGGAGGGGTGAATCAATAACCCTAAAAAAAATTTCAACTGAATCCTTAAGACAATGTATTTCAACTGTCTCACATGTTATCTTTTCTATTCATACATAACATTACTAAAAATAAGAAATGATTTATAATCTAACATGTAAACATCCATGAAACTTCATACACAATACACAAGTATTTTGATATCGCAGAAACCCTTGTAAGAAGATAAACAATGTGGTGGGGATGACACCCGCAAAGATTCACTATTTGCAGTAATAATTTTTTTTGGTTAAGGCTACAATGTTTGATCACTTCTGATGATCTTAACCTATTAGGAGTAACAATAAATACCTATTAGGATCTACCTAGTTAGAGGATTTAAGCAACATTTTTAAGTGTGCACTTGGTTAAGAGATTTACAAAACGACTTGTTAGGTCTACTCTATTAGGATATTTTTTCTGCCACAATTGTTAGAAAGTAACAATATATTTGATTTGTATATAGTAACTTACTTTTCCTTATTTTAGATCTGATAAGTACTTAATTGTTATCACCTTGTTGTGATACATATCTTCTCTGAACTCTACTCAGTAGCCTTTGGTATGCTTTTGAATATAATCCTTGAATGCTCTATCAAAACCTTAACTTCACAAACCTGTCTGATCTTTAGATTTTATGTGTAGGCAGCTACTTCATGTGTGTTCTCCTCTCTTATAAAAATGACATCTTGACAGTTCTTATATAAAAATATTTTGACCTAATTAGGGTTATGGTATCATAAAGAAAACCTAAGATCTATGATCCAAATGAATAACATAAGACATCATTACATAGGTATCATCAATCATTTAAAGATTACATCTACATTTAATCTTCACCTCGATCTATGTAAACTATTTTCTAGCTTGGTGTAAACTGTTTACCTTGTATTTTGTGCCATTACATACTTCTATGTCTTTCCTATATTACTCAGTATATACTGCATTCATGACTTGATAAAATACTGATGCTCGGTAAATATGATTGCCTGGTTATAACTGTTAGAATAACTAAGAGGGGGGGTGAATCAATTATCTAGTGTCCCAATTCAAAATGTATAATTCAAAACTATTTCTTCAATTTTTTCTTGTCATTAAACACTAAATACTTTCACTGTCTATGCTTTTACCGATTACCAGTCTAATACTATAACAGTTACCAATCAAATCTAACATGTAACATGCAAAGTATGATAACAAACAAATATCACAATCAACACATAACACAAGAGATTTAACGTGGAAACCCTGTAAAGGGAAAAACCACCTGGGACCGGCAACCCAAAATTATTCACTCTTCTGAAGTGAGGTTGGTTAAGACCCAACCCTATTAAAGGTTTACAAACACACTGTCAGGTGTGACCTTGTTAGAGGATTTTAAACTAGAAGTTATCATCCAACAAGCATTCACTATGGGGTTGATAGGATAAAAATGTTCATTCTATGAATGATACATCATAAGACTTTCAGAGTCCACTCAGTTAAGAGATTTTGACTGTATACAATGGTTAAATATGTAATAGTAAATGACCCGCCTTAATACAACTTCAATTGTAGATTACAGATCAATATTTAGTCCAAACAAATCCTTCTGATCAATATTTCACTTCAAATTCAATACTGTATCAACTTACTATCCATAGGTAATTGCTCTTTGTAGCTCGGTAATTGTTCTGCAGCTCGATTCTTACTAACCAGTATGATCAGAATGCATGAAAACCTTGTTCACGTGATAATCCTACAACTTCTACTTCTTCTGGCATTTTACTAAAGAAATTATGTTCTCTTATATAGAAGAGTAAATCATTTTCTTCTCCACCATTAGATTTTTCCACTTAACCACATTTATAGATTTTGCCGCTTCAAACTTTCTCGGTACTTGTGTCAATAACATGTTTCAATCTTCTCTACTAGATCTTCCCTGAATTTTGTCAGTCATTGATTTGTGTAACAAACTTTTTCTATTACCTCAATGTTATACTCTTGCCAGCTCATCAATCTTATCAGCTAAACTAATCATTTAATTCATTCTATCCCACTTGGTTAACAAAGAAATGCGTCGGTGAACACTACTTGGTTAATACTACGATCGGTATACACTACACTCCGTCGGTGTATACTAGAAATGCTTCATTTACCAACAACATTGCTTTGTGTCTTTCAGCTCCATACTTCATCATAGATGAATGCAACATAATAAAGCCAATATCATCAAGTCATAGACTCATCAACAAGTTACTCAATGTATTCCTTATCCTCATCTATCATGTACATCTTTCCTCATGTAGATTTCTTTTATCTTCATTTTTTTTTAACCTTTCTTCAGATGTCTCGGTATAGTAACTTACAAGATAAGTGATGTCAAACTAGTTGACATCAATGACAACATAATACTGATTTAATCATATTACATATCTAATCAGCAACTCCTCAGTGATCTTTAATCACAGATTCTTCAATCAGATTCCAAATTAGTTGTAGTCCAACAATAACTATACTTGGTGCTCAATAATCATCTGGCTCAGTGTATATGCTCTGTCAAGACTATACTCAGTTACTATGTCATTCTTCCTTGTGCTCTACTCAGTTACTATACTTAGTGTGTTGACCAACTAGCTTGTTTTCTTCCTTTATCGACTATATGTGTGACACTAATGACAACTTATAAACTAACATTCTCTCCCTTTAGCATTAGTGATGAAAACACATATGTATGCCATAATCAAAATTTTCAAAACTTCAAAATTGTATACATCAAAATTGTAGAATCCCTTGGTCTATATGCCTCAGTATGTATACATACTATACATATTTTCCACTTTTGTAAGTATACATATATTTTTCCCCTTTTTTGTAATAATGCCAAAATTGTATATACTTACAACTTATCAAAAATGTTCTGATGGGTTTTCTTCAAGTTGGTAAAGAGGTTTTCTCATTTCTCTCTCAAACTTTGTAGTACAATTCATTCCAAACCAACTTGGGCTTGCATGTCAAAAATGTGATCTACCACTGATATCTCAGGAGTGGTAACGATATCCTTGGATTTCTTCACATATCATTTCATCACCTCAATGTGGGGTAAAAAATCTGCCTATAGCTCGGTTGTTTGATCCTTGATCTTATCTTCTTCTCTCCTTAGTTCATTTCTTAACCCGGGAATATGATTGACTTTTGCATAATGTGATTTGAATGAATGGGTTTCTTTAATTAATCTTTATGCACTCTTCTATAGATCATCATCTAGTTTCTTAAGCTTTTCTTTTATTTCTTTAGTGCAATCTAGTCTATAGTGCAAAGCTTCTTCAAAATTGTGAGTATCTGTTGAATAAGACTTTCAATTTCATTTATAGTCTCAGATAACTTCACCTTGTGAATTGTCATGGCTTGACTAATTTTCTTAGTTATTTTAAATTGAATCTTTGACTCTGCTCTCTCTTCAATTTTCTTTTCAACATCGGTATTGGGAGAATTGATGTTCTCGATAAGTGTTGCAAGCTAGTCAATGATGGGAGTTACCTCATCAACATTGACATCAGGTAAAACTTGCATCATGATTTCTCTCACATCCTCAAGCACTTGTTTATGTTTACTTTCATGCCTCATCTTCTCTTGAGCTTCTTTTCTAGTGCATAATTCTCCATACCTTCTAAGAGCTTTGGAGTCTAAGGTTCTAGAGTCACATGAAGGTATTTCTATTACTTCATCCAAGGTGACCGAACCTTTTCCATGTTTCTTCTTTTTCTTCTCATGTTTTCTAGAAGTAGGGGATTTCCCATAAGGAACTAGAGCCTTCTACTCTGGATTTGAATTTGGTGGCTCGGTAGAGATACTTTACTATTTTCCTTTCCCCTTTACAATTCCCTCAATGTGAGGTCCTTAGGCTTCTGGCCTTGTACAGGTAGTAGAATCATATACATTAGCTTCTATTTTAGTTCCTTTGTCATCTTCTTCTTTGGTTTTAGGCTTGATGTTCTCTTTTTCTCCTTCTTAACCCTTATCTTCTGTAGTAACCATCATTTTATCAGGTGTATTGTCCTCGAGTTTCTATGTAGTAGCAATATCTATGGCTTGTACCAAAATTGGTAAGTTACCTGGTATTTGTATTGTGGCTGCCTCAGTAGTTTGTTCTTCCTCTATGATCTTAGAAGAAATAGTGACATCTTCATCTTCCTTTGCCTCATCATTAGGATCACCTTCAGTGATATCTTCAATTAAAACTTCTTAATTCTTGGTAATCAATAACTTCTCTAGTGTATCCTCTTTTTTAGTGTAGCTAGCAAGATACAAATATTTTGCATATGTGACATCCTCTTGATGCTTGGTGTCTGATATGTGAATTTTCTCTTCAATCAGCCTTTGTACAGTAATATCAACATCATCATAATGTACACCTTTGCCTCTTCCTATGACACCTTGCTCAGGAATAACTGCAAGTGCAGTTTGCTCTGCTTCATCTTTGGACTTGAGAATTTTAGTCCATTTCTCTTTTCTCTCCTCATCAACTTCTTGGATTTTTCCTTGTAGAATATTCATTTCTCACCCTTTCATCAAAAACTTGTGTGCATATTCTTTCATCATTTGATCAATCTCTGTAACGAATAAATTTGGCATTGCCAAAATCAGTGATCTTTCCCTCCTTTTCTTCTTAGTATGCAAGGCATATGTCCATCTTGTTGATACCTTATCATATAATTCCTTTGGAATATAGTTTGCAAACTCAACTGGTAACATTTTAAATTTGATCATCATGCTAATGATAACTTCCTCCAATTTATCTTGATCTTTGATAGTCATATGTACATACCTGTTTATTTTAGGGTGACCTAGTCCTCTCTTTTCTTTTATTTCTTTTACAATAGCATCAATAGATTGTGATTTATTAACAACTACCTTAAATTTTTTGGTATCCTCCTCACCTGAATCTATGTCATCTTTATTCCTTATTAACTTCCTTCTTTTCTTAGGTATCTCAGTAGAGGCTTGAATACCTCTCTTCTTCTAATATGTCTTGGTTAGTGTTGCCATGGTTATCTTTACAACTCCACATTTCAAAGGTGGAGAAACACATGTAGAGGACCTTTTCCTTTCTTCTGTGGGGGTTTTGGCCTATTTCCTCTTTCATTTTGCTACCTTCACCAGTTCTTCTTGTATTTCCTTGTCTGACTTGGTCTCTTCATCATGTTTATTGTTACCGATCAATAATTGTTCCTTGGTTGCCTCTTCAATGGACTTCTCTATTTCTTCTTCATTGAATTGTTTCTCCAAAGTGTCTATCATTTTATTTGATTTTCTTCCCACTTTGACTCTGACCAAATTCTTTTTGATTCTTTGTTTTTATTCCTCTTTGGTTCCAAACCTTGTTGCACTCGTATCCTTAGGCTCTACCAGAAGTGCCTTTATTGACCCAGTCTCTCGGTCAATGTCAAGTTCATATCCCATTGGTGGAAATCATGCAGTCCTTGGTTCAACTGCCTTAATGAGAGTAGAATTGGTGTCCACTAGGAAACATATTTCATCCTTGTACTTTTCCACCAATTGTGCAGGTATCATGCTTCTTTTGTGCATTCTTTCCTTGAATTTTTTGAAATAATTAATCATCCATGACAGGTTCAAAATTATGACCTAAACTTTTTATGAAATCATTGATTTGCATGATAGCATTTTTGTTAACATCCCATTGAACATCACCAATTAAGGGGAATAAATTTGGCAAGTAGAAAAAGATACATACTAGGAGTGATCCAAACTTGCATGTGTTGGACTTAGCAACTTGTATTGTCCTAATATTTTCTTCAAGTTGCCTTAACATCAACTCGCTGGCTACGTCTAGTTGTAGTCCTTTCTTCATAATCTTATAAGAAATTTCAACAACGCCACATGGAACACTGTTCGGTATGCTAGATTGGAATACCTTATAAGCAATCATGTATGCTCCAAATCTAGTTTCAGGTTCATTGATTGTGTTAATCTGCATTACTTTTTCATCCCATTCAACTCCATTAAATTTTTCAATCTCACTCTTCGGTGGGTGCCTAAGTGCTTTAGATTTATCACAAACAGGATAATGAGTGACCATGTGAATAACATCCTTTGTAATTCTTATTGGTTCATCCAGCCACATTTTGCCTTCATGTACTCGGTTGAGTACTATCCTGATCCACTCAGTTTTGAATACCTTCAAAAAGTGAAGGGCATTTGTTAAACCTTTAATCTCTAGATGTGTATGCTCATCCTTCAATTTTCCATCCTTGCATATTTCTTGGTAAGTGGATTGCAACTCAAAATCACCAATTTCACTAATCTTACAATGAATGTAAGACCGAATATCCTTTACCAACAAAACCCTAGGTGGTATGCATGAGAACGCACCTTTCTCCTCAACCTACATTGTGACCTCGAGGTGTAACTTATAGTTAGGTTGTAATGCCCAAAAACTATTGGGAGAAAAACACAACAAAGATTTCTTATCAAATCCTTTTGATAGAACATCTGTTTAGCAAATGTATACTAAATTTCTAGAAATTAAACAATAGGATAAATATGAACCAAATGCTTATTACAAAATAGAAAAAATAGCAGATAAATGAATTTTAAATGTATGCTTTTATTCTTCTTTTATTCAAAAAATTTAACATAGGATTAAAATCATAATATAGCAATATTATTAATTCATTAACTAGGGATTTCAGGAATTTATAAATCTTTTAATAATTTCCTGTTTCACTTTCCCAAAATAGTGACCAACACTATAATTTCCAATTTAAGTAAAAATTCTCATAAACACATAAACTTGAAGAAACTATAATTTCAACTATAATTTCAGGAAGTAATACTATAATGAAACAAACAATCTTACTATGTAGTAATAATAAAATATTTTGAAATAATCCAAATGATGAAATTCTTCCTCAAGGGAACTAATTTTAATTTTATATACAACTTTTACTCTCTATATATTTTCAAAAGAGCATGGTTTACAAATTGAATAGAACAATATCATTTAGGCTTAACAACCATAAAACATTCCCTTAACATTTCATCTATATTTTTGAATAGAAAAACAAAATATCCCTCCTTGAACAACACTAACTTCAAACTTGGACATCTCTTCAACTCATCCTTTAAAAACCTGCAAATCAAATATTTCTCAAATGACCATGGAGGCTCACCTCCCAGCCAAGGCCATTACATGGCCACCCTCGAGCTAGGGAAAACAAGGATGAATAGGAAACAAACATTCATCACAAACATAATATAATGAAACATAGTACAACACATATAATCCCTTCCCAAGTAAGGCACATAGGATATCAATTGATCCAAAAATGGGTGAAGGTGGAATCATCCTCATGGAGAGGCCATACTCATAGAAAACAAGATAATATCTTACAACTCAAAATTACATGCCTTCACAAGGCTCAATTCCCACATACTAGCTCATCACATTGATCATAATTCACATCCCTTATGGCCCCTAATTTAATAGCTCAAGTAAGCTCATGGATGACCACACATCCATGTTCTACACATGAGAATATCCCAACTAAGCCCTTCACCCCAAGCCACTCTCAAATCCTCCCAAGGATGAGATCAACCTTGCACACCCAAAACATACTCACAACATACAAGGAGAAGACAAGAGTAAAAATTCATGAAAACATATTGAGAACATCACACTACATAGTTGCACATTGTTTAAACTACACCATACATTACATAAACAAACACATCCATGGTAGATGCACCTACCTTTCCTCAAGCTATGGTAATGGTGGAATTGATGAAGAGCTTATCTTTCTTTTCCTAGCTTTCCTTCTCCTTCTCTAGCCTCTAGTTCTTCTCAAGTCCATTTCCTCTCCTCACAAGAATGCAAGTCTAGAAGTGTGTAACCCTTTCTTAGTCTCTTTTCCTAATACCTCAAAAAAACATTCCTTCTCTCCTACCCTCATCCCAAGGTAAGATAGGTGTCTTGGTTCTTGCTCACTAGCCACTTGCCTTAAGCTAAGAAATGGATAGTAATTCAAGACATAGAGAAAATGATTATCGTAGAAGACATGTCCAAATTCGTCACTCTCAAAAAAGGCTCACTTTGAGAGGCATTTTGGAAGCCTTGGGTAATGAAAAGGGTAAAATTTGGCCCCCAAACCTATGCACATGCCTTGGGGTACTTAAAACTAACCCTAACTACACCATAGGGCTCCATATAACCCTTCAAAAACCCAAGTGAAGTTTACATCCGAAAATGGAAAGTGATGACACATGCCTTGGTTTCCCAAACCACTAATCATGCCTAGGGATTCACAAGATAACCTAAGGGTGAGGTAGGGTCCATATTCCACTTAGGAATGCCAACACACTACACTAGTGTCAAGTGACACCGCACAAAAAGGAGTACAAATCACATTACATATTTACACACATGGCATGCCTATTGGATTATTTACATTTACATTTACATATTTAATAATTACATCAAACTATGCACATAATAACATTTACATTAACAATCACTCAAGCATTACGATTACAAAATTAAAATCACATGACAATGAGGTCGTACTCTTCCTAGAGTCAACCTTGGCCTTAAACTATTTCTCACATAGATCCATCCTTGTTTCCCCACATTTAATACCATGGTCATAATCTTGCACACTCGATTTAGATATCAGTATCTCATGAAATCAATGCATATATAAACATATAAAAAAAAAATAGGATCTATAATAACATCCAAATACAAATACATAGAGAAAATGTATTTCATGATTTCAACATAAACATATTCCATAATGTACCCTAATTCTATAAGCATCGAAATGTAAGTTCATTTTTCACTTAAACAAGTAACCCTAAATCAATTGTAGAATCATTACTTTAGGAATTTCACATCACCACGATCACATTTTACTAATCCATATGATAACGTAACAACATGCAAAATCCAGAATTCATTTGTCTTTTCATAACATAAAACAAGTATGAATCTAACATAAGCATGTAGAGGTTCATCTAACATCATCATCAATATAATCAAGTAAAATCATCACATAGTGTCTAATGCTATGAATTCATAATCAAAATAGATCTAGTATCACAAAACAATGTATCATCTAGATAGTCCAAGCATCAAATCAACTGTCGAGAAAAGATGGGTCGGGGTTGGACCTCACATAGGTTCTTCATATGTTGTAGTCTTGATCAGTGTAACCTTCTTCTCCTTAACAGCCTTAGATTGAGTGGTCTTTGAGGTAGATGCCATTGTTGATAAAAAAAATTAGGGCTCCGTGAAAACCATATTCAAATAGCTTAGTTTGCTTCAAAATTACTTGATTTGCTTCCAAACTATTGGTGAAATGCTCAAATCATATTGGATAGCTTGGAATCTCTTTTCATAACTTCTCTCTTTCACTCTGGTTTTGCAATGTGAAAAATGAGTTGGCTCGACGTGTATTTATACCCAAAAATATTTCTCGCTTAAAAGTTTTGCATTAAATGCTTTGCCAACCATAACTCAGTTAACGATAAAACATTTAGTTATCTCCTATTGATACATTAGCTTGGTTAACACTACCAATGCTCGATTGACTAATCAACTCACTTAACCTTATCATTTTCGCCGATTAACAAACTTTCACTCAGTCATGCTTTTACCAACTATACTCATTTCAAGTTCAAAACATATAACAACCTAGTGCATCTTAATTCATGCAGATTTGGTATTCTTGCAATAAATGTAAGGAACTTTTGTAAGATATAACTGATTAAAATTCAGTTCCCATACTTGATTTGGTTAGGTGGAGGTGGTGAAATCACCCAACCCAAAGGATGAGGTGTCATCGACTATTGTTCTTGTTCCTACATTATCTTCAATTGATCTTCTCCACATTTGACTTATTTGCCTTCTAATTCCATAAATGGTATTCTCATTCATATCAACATTTTGTTATGGTGCTCGGTCTCTACAATCTTTACCCAAGTGACTGACCTTGTGACATGACAAACATGCCATTCCAGAATTTGTCCAGTTTCTAGATTTTCCTCTCTAGTGTAATCTCATACAATTTGCTACAATGTGACCATGTTAGAATGATTTTAGAATAATTGAGAGGGGGGGGGGGTGAATTAGTTATCCTCAGGTCTAGATGTACCAGTTCAACTTTCTAGCTCTTCAACAAACTCAGATCTAATCAGCAATTCACTCGGTCTCTATAGCATATATCAGTTACATAAAACTTGTAGTCCACTATCCAAAAGTAATTAACTTGTAGAATATAAAATTTTCAACAACATTCACATCAAACAACATTCACACAAGTATACCCCTATTCCCTTTCCTTCTCTAAAGGAGAGCCCTATGCCTACTCTCAACACTACTGCTAAGAGGGACAAGTTGAATCCCCTTCCTACTTCCCTTCCGGCTAAGGCAATGATGGCCAAGAGAGCCTTTGACTGGGTAATTAGGGAGCTCTATCATCTGAGGAAAAATAATGACATACTCATAGAAATAATTAACATTCTTGAGGCTATGGGTCTTGGTGACAAGCCCTTCCCTGATATCTTGAGTGAACTGACTGAGGCTATCAACAAAGCTAAGGGAATTGCTAGTTCATTCCACTCCAAGATGGAAGCTATGAGTGCTCAGGTTTCCAATTGCGATGTAGATTTTTTGGCTATGCAGATGAAGGTCCTCAATTTTGAGGAAAAAATCTCCTAATTTGAGGAAGCAATCATTAAGTTTGGTGACCATAGTTGTAGTACTCTTTATATGTTGGTGAGACACATCAATACCCTTCTTAACACATGGGAAGGGACTAAGGAAAAAGATAAGGATCTAGCACCCTGTGACTCTCAAAATCATGTTATTCAGGATGCTATTGCTCTCAAGGAGACGACTCAAAATATGGAGCTTTTGGCCTCAAAAGTGACAGACCTTCTAAAAATTATTCGGTGACCTTCTTTGGTCCTTTGTTTGTTTCGGGTCCCTCATGTAGGTTGCTGACCCTTTTTGTGCCTTTTCGGGCTTTCCTTTTGTGGTCCTTCTTGGTTGTCCCTTCTGGTTTGATAGGCTTTTATTGTCTCTAGTGCTTAATGTTTATTTCCTTTCTCTTTTTGTAAAAGGTTCAGGACCTTTCAAATCCTTCTTTCCTCTTAATCGATTATTCACACAAGTATAACACCAAGATTTAACGTGGAAACCCAATTTGGGAAAAACCACTTGTAACATGCTACTAATTTTCACTCTTCTGAAGTGAGCTCTATGAGAAGCTGACCCTGTTAAAGGTTTACAATACACACTATTAGGTGTGACCCTGTTAAAGGATTTAATAACCTTGTTAAGAGTGGCCCAGTTAGAGGGCTTAAGAACATTCCATCAGAATGTCACCTTGATTAAAGGGTTTAGACAATGACAGTTAGGTCAACCTTGATTAAAGGATTTGGACTAATACAATGGTTAGAAATTAATAGTAGGTTCCGATCTGAAATATGAAACTCACTTTGCAAATATAGATCCAATTTGCTCATATGTTGATTTAATAAATGACCTCCATTTCCATCTCCATCTCTGATATGCTCAAAATTCTCTTCAAGCAATCACCACAACCCTATTCAGCTCTTCACAGCTTCACCTTAGCCTTCTTCTTAGATTCATCAGTCAATAATATCAACCTCTTCCACACACATGTTTAACCTCACAATTAGGTCATACTTATACCTCCTTGATCGAGTAGATTAAACTTTTTCCGCTTAATCTCTTCCGTAGATCTTAATTTTAGGTCAAATTCATTGTATCCTTCCATCATTTTGTTTTCCTACTTTTCCTTCTAGATAAATCTCCAAACCTCTCTTTGAATCCATAAGAAATTTTTTTACCATGCATTAAATGCTCCATACCATTCATTAATAATTTCAATACATTTTACATATCCTAAGAATTCAACTATGTCGGCTGGGATTCTTAATTCCTTCACAAACTGTAAATTACTGACACTTGGTCAATACTGTGTTTATCTCCTCATTCATTAATGGATATCTCGGTCATCACTAAAAAAAAATTTCTTGGAAAACACTATCTTTTCTTGGTTAATTATCTATTGCTCAATAATTACCGATGCTCGCTCGACACTAGATTTTCTTGGCATATACTAGCGCTCTATCGACACTAGCATCACTCGGCTTAAACTAGATTTCTTCACTTTTTCTTGGTTAAGCCTATGTTTCCAATCTTTCTTCTTCACTTGGTGTTAAAGATGAACAACACATCACCTTGTCAATGTGCCAACTAATCAAGTACACATTGAAGTATCACATAACTCAACCTTTCCTTAGGTCCTCTTGTTATCTCCTCTTCATCAATCAAAAGATATGGTACTCTACTAGATAACAACTGTCTTACCAATTAAGGTTTGACATCAATGGCAATATAAAAATTGTTTCAATTGTAGTTTCCAAAAGACCATACCTACCACATGTTGTACAATTAACCCAAGTGTTGTAATCCCAAGTGTAAGAATAACCTTTCCTTCTCGGTTGATAGGTGTTGTTTTGTCTCTTCAATTTCCAAACTTGTTTCATCTTTTCCCTACATTCTTGTGATATATGTCCATGCTTGTTGCGAGTGTTGAACAACCCCATAATAGTTAATAATAATCATGTCATGGCTTCTCCTAGGAATAGTATATTTGAACTAAGTATTATTTTCCCTATCATGAAGTTAATTTAAATTATCAACCCAGGGATGTATACTTGAAATGGGACAACACGGTTTGTGCGCTAAGTCTCTCATGGATTCATTTTGCTTAAGCTGTAGGAAGGAAAATGAATGAAAGAAACTTATACTATTGTTATAGGAAAGTAAACACACACAACTACTAATGGAAAATAGTGTTGGCAATTATAACTTCAATCCTAGTCAATTCTGTCAACCCGAAGTATTCACGATGATCATTTCTGCAAGTTTTGTAGGAACATACATAGTGTATAGTGCTATAGGAATGAACAATTAACTCTACTTGAATTGCAATAAATGCTCAAACAACTTAATCTAATCTTTTCTAATCCACCTTCCAAGTGAGCCCCCTTGGTCGGCTTCTGCTAGCTACCAACACAAATTGAACTCAAAATCACTTCTTCATTATATTTCCATAAAAGTGATTACATTACCATGAGACATCACAAAAATGGAAAAGTAATTTTTCTTCAGCTTTATATCAATAATACAACCATATAACTAAATCTCTATCTAACCATCATCTCCCTTTATATAGAGGATCGATGTGTATTTAAAAACAAAAGATAAATTCTAACTAACTCAAGCCATAAAGAAAGGAAAGTACAATAGTACATGATAGAATAACATAAAGGCTGCATAACCACTTAATAGAACATTTATCACACAGAGAAGATATAGAAAAAATACATTCCTATATTTACTGGAATGGTTCTTCCTTCAAATTGTCAGGCATGTCTTGCGACACTACAATAATTTTCCATCATCGTGACTGAGTCTTCCTTGCTTTTCATCAATGCTCATTGATCTATTCTTAATTCGTTCCTCTTTCCCTGGAAGGTTAGTAGCATATACATATCTCCAAGCATTTAACCATTCAACTAATCCAAATATTAGAACACACATTCAAATGACTATATGAAATACTGCAATATATGTATAATATTTGGCAAAAAGGTATTTAGAGTATATCAACTATTATCTACCCATGGGTTTTGATGGTTTGACTATACTTATAACATATTCACAAGTTCAAATACTAAAAGGTATAACAAGTGTCTTAGAAATGTTTGAAACGAAGCATAAAAATATCATAAAACAAGGACAAATTATGGACCCATCATTTTCTCCCTATGACCATAATGTTTATCCTCAAGCATGTCATTTCTTAGTGATTCCTCTAAATTCTCATACTTTTTTCTTTCCTCTTCTCTTTCTCTTGAAGGTGTAGTAAAATCCCCTAGTTTTCTCCCAGTAATCCACTTTGTAATCCTCTTGAATCTGATCTATCTTTGTGGCATTGACATCATATAGGGGCCACATGAGCATTGGTGGCTGAAATGTTAGATGACACTAGAGTTCTCATCGTATCTACCTCCCTAATTGCATATACTTAGGTGCCCTTTTTATGGTGACTTCAAGATTAAGGGGGTTGTGTGGCTCTTATTTCTTGATAAATTCTAGTAATCTGCTCCACCTATTTCTAGAACCTATTAAAGCTCATTAGAATTTGAAATAGGGAATTTCGTAAAATTATTTGTAAACCTTTTCTCTGACAACAAAAAATGTCTCCTTGGTTTCTGTTTTTATTTTTCCATAGGTAAGGTTTAACTAGCCCCTTAATAAAACATCAGGATTACTGCTTTCATCCCTTAGGGGTAATTTTTTTGACCTCTTCTGATCTCTATAAGAATCTAACTATCTATCATAGTTAGTCTCATTATGCATCCATGACATTAGAGCTCTCAGGTATATATCTCCAATATAGAGTAAAGGATTTCAGCCAGTTTCATCAAGGATAATAAAATTGTGGAGATAAAGTTCACAAAGTAAATTTTTCTGCCAGGGAGCAAGGGATTGGTATAGTCCATAGAATTCTTTAGCTATTTTAAATTCTAACTCCTTATCTTTAATGGTCATCATTAATTGAAACATAAGAAATTGTTCTTTTAAACATATAGCATAAGCCCTGGGAGGAGGCCTATAGGAAATAATTTGATCAGCCAAGTTTAAATCATGGTTCATTTTATGCTTTTTCCTTTTCAATTTCTCTTTTAAATCCTCTATTTCCTCCCTTTGTTCATCGATTTCTTTCTTCATTTTCTTCCTTTCTTCATTCAAAAGAGTTCTTTTAAACACAAATTGGTTATACAAACTGAAAAGGAGGGACTGAAGAGTAGGTGGGCCAAATTCTATGAGTTGAGGCTTCCTCTTCTCCCTACATGTCTATTATAGATAATCAATCAACAAAGTTATTTTGAAGGGCACAATAGCATTCCTTTGAAAAGAGTCAGCTGAAGCTTGAGCTATCTGAGGTTCTTCTTGCATGTTTTCTTGGAATTTTTGCTCCATTTTCTAAGGGTCACTCAGTTGCTGAGATGTCTCCTAATGAGTACTCCTAGGCTGACTATTGAGTGAATCATTCAAGTTTTGGGACCTATCTAGAATAGTTGTTTGTACTAGAGAATTATTAGAAATATGATCCATATGAGGTTTAGGGGAAACATTGATCTGGTGAGACAGATTGGTCATTTGGAGGAATATTTGGCACTTGCCCTCTCATTTGGGATCTCCTCTGCAATGGAGTCACCATAATATATATTATTTTCTACGTAACAAATTCCTTTGGTTTCTCTATTGCATGAGTGGTTATTGAAGGAACTGAATTCTTTTTCTTATTTCTGGAAACTATAGGGATTTGGGTTTGGTCTTCAACCTCAAGAACTGAAATTTCTTCATTAATTTTTCTTTTCCCTTTTCTTTGGGTAGAGTTAGATGCATTTTCTAATGGAGTAGGGTGAGGTTCAGTTTCCCTAAGATTTTTAGTCTCTTCTCCTTAGCTAGTTGTCTCAGCTGTTGGTTCAGAAGGAATATCACTCACATGGATAGGCTACTCAACATGGTCATTCTGGGGATGCAAAGTCTTGATTTGGACAAATTCATTCCAAGTTAAGGGAGATACATCCCTAAGTGACCTCTCAATAAGTAGTTTAATTAAAGCATGGTGACTGATAGAGTTGGTTTTTCATTTGTTGGTTTCCTCTACACCAATACTCAACATATTGTAGAGAAAATTTAGGACATTAACTAGAGAGTTATGCCTAACATAACTAAGAAACTTGAAATGATGTGCATGTAAATAAGAAAATTGTCCTTCATAGGTGAGGCACCTTATAATGTGTGTTTCTAATTCATCAAATGGGGAAGGAAGGGACACATGCTTGTAGCCTTGATTATTTACCTCCAATGAAGGGTCTGTAGGTAGGGTAAATTGGGCTCGAGCTGACCTAGCATCATGCTCATTTGGATAATGTTCACCAACCACAGGCAACCTGATTACTTCTGCTATTCTTTCCTTTGTTTCTGAAACTGTAAGGCCCCAAACCCAAACATTTTCTTCTCCTTCATTAAAGGTCTTCATGAATTGGGTAGCTACCTCCTCATCAAATTCAATCAATTTTAGAAAATATCCAAGCCACCCACAAGCATGAAATCTTCTGACTGCTTCCACATCTATAAGCAAGATGGTATGAACCACTGGTTCATGGTGCATTAATTATCCTCCCATTGCTCCAAATTGTTTCTCAATTCACTCTAAAATTTATCAATTATTATTTTCTCCATTCCTTCTGGAATTCCCCAATTCCTCTAATCATCTCTGTAATACCCTAAAATTCATCTTCGTAAAACTCCTAACTGCACCTTTAACTATGAATTCCCTTGTAATCTCTATGTTACATTTTGAAAATGATAATAATGGCACTTAAGGCAAGGGAACTATAGTTTTGAATGCAATTAATTTTTTCACAACTTGAATTTGATATTTTAGGGTTACATCAAGTCAGAGATTGGAGATAATTCAAAAATTATAGTATGACACTTGTGTGAAACTTAAAGGACTTAAATAAATAGAATATAAGTACAGATTTAAAAAGACAGGGCAATCTCTTAAGGAATTATGAGTACAAAAATAAAGACCTAGAAAATTAATACACTTCCCTGCCCCCTACATAATTAGGACAAGTGTCCACACATGTCATACTAGGTATGAGGTAGGAAATTGGCTTAATGCCACATTATAAATAAATGTAGTATTAAATATAATAGTTGAAATGTGCAAACTAAAAGTGGAAGAGATCAGATTGTTGTACCTTCTATGATGATTTGACATGCACGAGGGGGTGATGAAAATTGAAAACTTCATTAAAAGAACTGGTGCTGAAGATGACCACATTGGCTGACGTGACAATTATTAAAAGAAAATAAAATAGAAATGTTATGACTTGGATGGTGGGTACATGGAAGGTAGAGAAATGGATTGGAATGGAAATAAGAATGGAGAAGATGAATGGATATATAAACTTCATTGTAAATGAAGTTTTTATTATGATCATACACAACGGATTTAGGGTGAAGTTGCAGGAAGAAGGTTGGCACCCTCTGTTGTAGTAAGTACTACCTTTGGTGATTTTGAAGTATTATCACGGAATTGTTGCAGGAAGTGATCTTTTGTTTGTGGTTGATGGTATAGACAAAGTCTATGACCATTTACCAATAACTTGGAATAAAGAGGATCAATGGTGGATAATTAGACTGCTCCATTGTCAAACACATGATCAATTTCATAGGGTCCTAGCCACTGTGTTTGTAACTTGTTAGGTATTTCTTGGAAACGTGAATCAAATTACAATTCCCAATCACCTACTGAGAAGGATTTTTTCTTGATGTGCAAATCATGCCACTTCTTTCTCTCCAAGGAGGATTTTCTCATTTCATTCAAAGATTTTAGGTGAAGAAGGTTGTCTCGTTGTGCTGTAGGAAGAGAAATGTTGAGCTTCAGAGCAGTTCACAATTTTTTATGTTCAAATTCAATGGACAACATTGCAATTTTTCCATAGAAAATTTCAAAAGGATTGAATCCTGTTGTTGTCTTCCATGTTTTTCTATAAGCCCAGACTACTTCTAGAAGGTGGCTGCTCCAATCTTGATGATGTAGTTGAACTATTTTGGTAAGAATAGCTTTAATTTATCTATTGTAATTTCAGCCTGACCATTTTATTGAGGATGGTAGGGAATGGAATTTTTGTACCTGATATTATACTCATTCATAAGTGTTGTGATCAGGGTTGATGTGAATTATGCCCCTTGATCTGTAACTAGCTCTCTTGGCACACCATAGTGGCTAAATATTTCTTCATATAAGAATTCAGCCACTTTGTTGTCACATGCATGCTTCATTGCTTTGACTTCAACCCATTTGGTGACATAGTCGATGTAAACTAGGATATAATATTTTCCATTAATTGGTGGGTCAATAGGGCCAATAAAATCCATGCCCCATTTATCAAATGGTGTGACCACCACTTATGGAAATAGAGGCATTTCATCTAACTTTGTAGGGTAACCCATCCATTTACATTTATCACATTTCCTGGTATAGTTGGCCGCATCCTTATGAAGTGTAGGCCAATAATAACTAGTTGTCAATAATTTCAAAGTTGTCCTTTTAGCTGCAAAGTATCCTCCACAAGGCTCATCATGACAAGAATGAAGGATGTCATAAGTCTCATCCTCACGTACACATCTTCACATGACTTGGTATGGACCAGTATAAAACAATGTATTATCAATCCATGAAAATTGAAAAAATTTCTCAACGAGTGGTTTTCTTTCATTTGGAGAAAAATGAGTAGGCATCTTGTCAACTGCAAGATAATTAGCTATATCATCATAACACTATCTTTTGATAGAAATATGAAACAAATGATCATTAGGGAATGCATCATTAACCACAAAATTTTCAGTGTTATCATTATGGAGCCTTGACAAATAATCAGTCACAACATTAGCTCTACCTAGCTTGTCAATGATAGTTATATCAAATTCTTGTAGCAGCAAAAGCCATCTTGCTAACCTTCATGTGATGGAAGGTTTGTTCATAAGATATTTTATAGCTGCATGGTTAGTATGAACAAAGATTGGGTATCTTGTATCATAATGATGAAACTTATTCAAAGCATAGACAACAACTAGCAACTCTTTTTTAGTGACTATATAATTGAGCTCTGGTCCATGTAAACTCTTGTTGATATAGTAAATAGCATGTTCAAGGCTATTGGTTTTCTGACCTAGGACCTCTCCTATTGCATAATCAAAAGCATCGGTATGAATATGGAAAGTTAAAGACCAATCGGGTCCTCTAAGCACTGGTGTTGTAGTAAGAAGGGATTTGAGCTATAGGAAAGATTCCTCATAGGCTAGTGTCCATGTTAACCTAGATTATTTTGTAAGAAATGTGTATAATGGGTTGGCTATTTGACTAAAATTATTAATTAAATGATTAAAATAACCAACATGTCCTAAATTTTTTTTCTTTTTAGGTAAAGGAAATGTAAGAATTACTTCAATTTTAGCGGGGTCCACTTGTATTCTAGCTTTTGAGATGAACTGTCTTAGCACAATTCCTTCTTGCATCATTATAAAATATTTTTCACTATTCAGGGATAGATTATGCTCTTTACATCTAATCAACACTTTTTCTAAGTTCACCAAAGCTTCATCAAAAGTAACACCAAATGTGGTGAAATCATCCATGTAGATTTCCATGCAATCATGTGAGATATCAGTAAAGATGTTGATAACAACCCTTTGAAATGTAGGTGGAGCATTAAATAAACCAAAAGGTAACACATAATAGGCATATATTCCCTAAGGACATGTAAATGTGGTCTTTTCTTGATCCTCTAGAGTAATGTTGATCTAGTTATATCCATTCTACCCATCGAGAAAAGAAAAGTACTTTTTACTAGCTACGGTATCCAGAACTTGATCAATGAATGGCAAGGGAAAATGATCTTTCTTTATAGAATTGTTTAGTTCTATGTAGTTCACACATATTCTCCATTTACCTCCCTTTTTAGGGAAAATTACCATAGGAGAAACCCATTGGCTATTTGAGATTGGATAAATAAAACAAGCATTCAACAGTTTCTGCAACTCAGTCTTGAAAATTTCTCGCAAGGCTGGGTTAATTCTTCTCTGAGGTTGGAAGACTGGTAAATTACCTTCATTGATATAGATTTTGTGTGTGCATAGCTTTGGACTCAATCCTTTCATACCTCCATAATCCCAAGAAAAATCTTTCTCATGTTTACAAAGACGTTGAGTTAACATGGATAATTGTGATGATGACCGTTTATTGTTGACATGTAGGTTGTGACCAGGTGATAGCTCCACCTTAGTTTTTAGTTCAAGCATTGATACTACAGGTATAGGAGGTGTGGATATCTCATAGGGTAGTAATTGATTGATAATATTAGGGTCAACAAGAAGAGAATAGTCCTCATAGGTAGATAACTGCAAAACAAAACTATTAGAGATATCTTTTATTGCAATGCAATCATTGGTAAGAATACTTTGAATCACATCAACATCTTTTTGAAGTTGTAGAAAATAGTGTCTATGTAACATCATAAGTTGAGCAACAGAGTTAATATCTTCCACCTCATCTCCCAAATCAGGCCAAATAGGAGTACTTAAGTCTGGTTGAGATTGGGCTGGAGGATATAAAGCTAACTTCTTAATTTTTTGGTCATCTGAAATAGTCATGTAACCTGAATGAGAACTTATATTGGCATCATCTATGGCTAACCAAGGTCATCCAGGGATGACTAGGTAACCAACAAGAGTTACCTTAGGTGATAATTTCATGAAGTCAGTAGGATATTCCCATGAATCTAGTGTAACTACAATGTCTTCTATTATTCCATCTGGGGTGATAGTGGAACTATTTGCAAATTGCAAGACTATTGGAGTGGTTCTCAATCCTTGTATACTCAGTCTATGCATGGTATCATTAGTCATGACATTGATAGCAACACCCAAATCTATTAAAGCATTTTCACAGACTGCCCATTAATTATAATATCAATAACTAGACTTCCAAGGTCATAATACTTTGGAATGACTATATTTCCCAACATAATATCAACAAGCTGGCCAATAACATGAACATTTTGAGGATCATTTTTCCTACGTCCTCAATTTTTGAGGCAGGCTTCTTTAATAACTTTCCCATAGATAGGAACATCTTTTATAGCTTGAAAAAATGGAATTTGAATATGCATATTTTTCAATTGATCAAGAATATTAAATGGTGTCTCATCTCGGAATATCAACTCTAAGCCTATAAGGAAAAGGAGGATTAACTTTGGTATGAATGCCATCTTTTCTTGATGAATTATTTGGTGGAACATTGTTTGGCAAAGTATTTTTTGGAAGAGGTGTTGATGTCATAGGAAAGTTTGGAACTTCTATAATAACATGGGCTTCTAGTGCGGGTAAATTAGTGCTAGATCTTAAGTGAATATCAATTATTTATAATGCATAGGTAGAGTATTGTGGGGAATTTGTAGCATACACAGGTTGTTGTTTCTTGTTGTTAGAATTAGGTTGTGGCTGAGTAGGTAATTGTGTCGACCTTGGAGGAGGACTTGTTGCTACAGGAGGTGACATGAGTGCAGGTTGAGACACTGGAGGTGGTAAAGATTGATAACTAGGATTTTGATTAGGCCATTGTTGGGATCCTTTCTATTAGTTATATGGTTTCCAATTCCCTTGTGGTGGCTTCCATTGGTTTTGAGGTTGTGTCCATTGGGTTTTTTGTGAATTAAATCATTGGTTCTGCTGAGTATTGGGCCAAGTATTATTCCAAACAGGTTGGGAATATTGAGGAGGGTATTGAAAATTATGGTTCTACCATTGGTTATTATAAGGATTAAAATATTGCAAATGATCTTGGGGCCTACCTTGTTTAGGGGCCCATGGATGATGTTGAGAAAAAAAGAACACTTGCTCGTCCTCTCCTATTTTCCTAAACTCAGTAGGAAGGTGATGAGTCTCCAAATTTTCCACTAGCTTGCACCGATAGTCCTTCTTTTGATGCCAATGGTAAGGGAAATATTAAGCTAGCTTTGCCTCAACATATTCATGCTTCTTCTTGGTCTACATTATGTCCAAATGTGTAGCAACATCATTGATAATATCTTGTTTAAAATCTGACTGCATATTAGAAATTTCCATTTTAGAGATACCAGAGCCATTCCCTTTAGCAAGTGTGGGTTGAAATCCTCTTCCTTTCTTCACGGCTAATCTTGAATAGTTAAGACGGATTTTCTTAAGATCATCCTAGGAAGATTGAGAAATGTCTCCTCCAGCCATAAGATCTAGTGCTTCAAGACAATTTTTGTTAACTCCCCTCAAGAAAATGAGTTTTCATGAATCCTCCCGCAATGCATGTCGAGGATTCTTCTCTAGATTATACATGAAGCATGAAATATAATCTTCCAGAGTCTCATCTTCCTTTTGTGACATTCAAAAAATGTCATTCCCCCCTTTAAATACTCTTTATATTTATGCAGAAACAAGGTCTACATCTCATCTCAAGTGGTTGTTGCATTAGCCACTAATCCCATGAACCATCTTAAAGCTAACTCTTTTAACATTGTTGGAAACAACTTACGATTATGACTATCAGTCTTATAATCAAAGCTTCGACAAAGAATATCAAACTCAAATAGGAAGATGTTAGAAAGTAAAGTCCACCAAGATAACTAAGAGGGGGGGGGGGTGAATCAGTTATCAGATAATTATAACTTTTATCATCTTCAATAGAATTAAACCATATAATCAATACAATTACCAACCATAGAAAGATATTCATACACAATAACACAATAACACAAGATATGTTGACTAGGGAACCTCTTGATCAAAGAGTAAACACCGGTGGGAATGATGCCCACAAAAGATGCACCAATATGAATATTCCTTGTGAGAGGATGGACTTTGTTAGGATTCTTATGAAATACATTTAGTACATATGAATCCCTATTAAAATATTCTAACCTGGTTAAGAGTTATGGAAGACAGAAGGACCCACTACCCAAATAGTTTCAGGGTAAGATCACTGAACACACTATCCAAATAATCTTTGCATTACTCAATAGAATAATATGTTACCTCTTCTTTGACTATGCCAAACCACACTCACTATTACATTAGATCTCAATTTTAGATCTCTATACTTCGCATGTCTTCCTTCACAAATTTATTTTCATACTTAGCTCTTTTCTTCACTTCATGCATACAGCATCACAACCACTACTACCATATCATAATTACACACTTTCACATTACAACCACATGATACTACTCCATAACAAGGAAATACATTCCTTCCTTTATACCACACTCAAATAATTAAAAATGAGTTGGCATACAATTACAAAATAAAAGTTTCCACGTGCTACACCAAAATTACACAAAACTGTCAACTTCCAAATACAATAAATCTTCACTCGTGTGACCTCAAAGTTTGCACTATCATCCATGTCACTATCAATGTATCTCCAACTTCCCTTTAACTGTGCAAAACTAGATTCCATCCTGATTAGGAGATATCATCCAATTTCCACAAACTGCTACTCAGGAACACTACCTGAACACTACTTCCACCAAAATGATCATAACTTCCATGAATCAATGAATTACTATCTGCACTCTTAACCATAGACATATGACATATCAAAGAGTATAACCTCAACATCGCATAGCTCCAACTACAATAACCCACATGCGCCAATCCAAACTCTGTCTGCTTCTCTGCAAGTCTTTAGTAAATCACTGTGTTGACATCAATGACAATCATAGTCATGAATGCAACAACAACTACTATAGAATGGCTGCCAAACAATTTGGCATTCATTCCTAACAATCTCCCCCATTGGCATTGATGGCAACATAGATGAAAAACATCTAATGTTCCAAAAATCCAATACTGCAACACTGCTTCTTCAAATCCTCTTCATCAATCAAATCTTGTTTCATTATCCTATTCAGTTCTCTTCAACAGATGTCTCATATTGTTTTTCATGCATACTTCTCCCCCATTGACATCAATGACAGAAATTCCATCACTATGTCAACAACAACTCAATGTCAAAAGATGCTTTTCAGAAAAATACATTTACTAGAGTCCTCATGACTCAACTCAGATACACATACTCCCCCATAGAGGAAGTACCAACATCCAATCCAGAAGAAAGATAAGGCTCATAGACCACTAGATGGATGCAACCAACTACTTCACTTCTCAAAAGTAGGCTGGGGCATAACCCCAAGCATACCTCTCAGATACTCAAATGTATCTGTAGGCAAAGGCTTTGTGAATATATCTGTTATCTGCTCCTTTTTACTTATGTACTCAAGTCTGACTTCTTTCTTAGCAACTTTCTCTCTTACAACATGATACTTAATCTCTCTATGCTTTGTCTTAGAATGTAATACAGGATTCTTAGACGTACTAACTGTACTAGTGTTATCACAATGTATAACAATAATTTCAACAAATTTTATACCAATATCCTTCAGCATATGCTTCATCCAAATTATTTGGTTACAATTGTTTGCTACTGCTACATATTTTTCTTCTGTTGTGCTTTGTGAGATACAATTCTACTTCTTGCTTAGCCAAGAAACTAATCTTCCTCCAAGGAAAAATGCTCCACCACTGGTGCTTTTCTTATCATCAACACTACCTCCCTAATCAGCATCTGTATATGCACATAGGGTAAAATCATCAGATTTTTCATACCATAATCCATAGTCCATTGTGCCTCTTAAATATCTTAGTATCCTCTTTATTTCTGCATAATGTGATTCTCTAGGTTCAACTTGAAATCTTGCTACATTTCCAACTAAATGTGCTATATCAGGCTTTGTATGAGTCAAATACTATAATCCTCCAATCATAGATCTATATTTCTTCTATTCTACTGCAGGAGTCTCGTTTGTGCTAGATAACTTATGTCTAGTCACCATAGGTGTTCTAACTAGTTTACAATCCTCCATTCCAAATCTTTTCAACAAGTCATTCAGGTACTTTGTCTAACATACAAAGATACCATTATTGTTTTATGTTATCTATAATCCCAAAAAGTATTTCATTTCACCAATCATACTCATTTCAAATTCAGTCTTCATTTCATCAGCAAATTTGTCACTAGCTTCATCTTCTCCTCCAAAGATAATGTCATCAACAAAAATAACTATAACTAACAAACCATTTTCAATTTCTTTTGTGTACAGATTGCTAACAGTTGTACCTTTTATAAATCCTAATTTTAACAAATACTTATCCAGTCTTGCATACCAAGTTCTAGGTGCTTGTTTAAGTCCATATAAATCTTTCTTTAATTAACACACCATGTCTCCTTCTTGAGTTAAAGGAAAACCTTTAGGCTGCTCAATGTAGACTTCTTCTTCCAATTCTCCATTCAGAAATGCTAACTTCACATCCATCTGATACACTTTGAATTTCTTGTAATTTGCATATGCCAAAAACATTCTTACTGCTTCAATTCTTGCAACAGGTGCAAAGGTTTCTTCATAGTCAATTCCTTCTTGTTGTGAGTAACCCTTACATACCATTCTTTCTTTGTTTCTTACTACTCCTTATTCATTCATCTTGTTTCTAAATACCCATTTAGTTCCAATAACATTCTTGTCTTTAGGTCTAGGGACCAATTCCCATGTCTTGTTCTTTTCAATTTGATCTAGTTCTTCTTTCATAGCATTAGTCCAACTTTCATCTTCACAAGCTTCATTAGTAGTCTTAGGTTCAATTTGAGAAATCAAACACAATTGTTCTTGTGCCTTATTTTGAGTAAGAACTCCTCTTTTGATGCTCCCAATAATTTGTTCAAAAGGATGATTCCTTAACAAACTCTTGCTAGGTGTCACTGTCTCAGATCTTTCTTTAGATGTAGGTTCTTCAATAACTTCACTATGGCTTTCATTCAACAAATCATTGTTAGTTTCATAAAACAATTCAGTAGTTCTAGTATTAGGTTTAGGATGAGCTTCTTCATCAGATTCATAATCAAGCATTCTTTCCTGAATTTTGAACTTTTCATCAACTTTAACATTTGTGCTCTCAACAATAGTCTTAGTTCTTTTATTGAAACATCTATATGCTTTTCTTTTTAAAGAATATCCAAGAAATATACCTTCATCACTTCTAGGATCAAACTTTCCTATATCATCATCTTTCTTTATATAACATTTGCTTCCAAAAATTCTAAAATACTTAACTGAGGGTGCATGTCCAAACCATAATTCATAAGGTGTCTTGTCTGTGTCTGCTATGATTTGTACTCTATTCATTGTATATACTATTGTGTTCACTGCTTCTCTCTAGAATATCTTTGCCAAATTATTTTCAAACAACATAGCTCTTGCTCCTTTAGTCACTAATATGTTCCTTCTTTCTGCAATGTCATTTTGTTCAGGTGTTCTAGGGGCTGAATATTGTCTTTTAATGCCATTTTCTTCACAAAAGTTGTTAAACTCTCTAGAAGTAAATTCTCCACCTCTATCAGATCTTAAACATTTAATCTTCATTCCAGATTCATTCTCAACTTTATTCTTAACAATCTTAAACTCATCAAATGCTTCAAATTTTTCTTTAAGAAATGCAATCCACATCATTCTTGTAAAATCATCAACAAGAATCATAAAATACCTTTCTCCATAGAATCCTCTAGTCTTGGTAGGACCGCTCAAGTCTATATGAACAATCTCCAGCTTCTCTGTAGATGTAAACTTCTTACTAGGAAAAGAACTTCTCTTCTATTTAGCCATTACACATTCTTTGTAAACCATGTTAGTAGGCTTCATAATTTTAGGTAAATCTCTTACTACAAGTGTAGTACTTACTTTCACAATGTTATCAAAGTTTATATGACAAAACCTTCTATTCCATAACCAACTATCATCAATTTTTGTAATCAAACATGTCATCTCAGTAGGATTCAACTGAAATACATTACCTCTGGTTCTAGATCTAGTTCCAATCAGATTTCCATCTTTATCTTTTATCACACAAGTTTTCTCAGTAAACCAAACTTGATATCCCTTATCAACTAACTGTCCAACACTCAAAAGATTGTGTTTCAATCCATCCACAAAATAAACATCATCAGTATTAGTCTTTCCATCAAGAGTAATCGATCCTATACCTTTAATCAAACAAGATGCATTATTTCCAACTCTAACAACTCCACCATCATATTCATTCAACTTTATGAACTTTTTCATGTCTCCAGTCATATGATGTGAACAACCACTATCTATAATCCAATCAGCTTTCTTTTCAACTTGAGAAACTAAGGCTTTTTCTTCCTTAACATCAGATTTAGGATTTTCTTCTTTAATTGCTACAAATCCTATGTCATCATTATTTTTAGTATCAATTTCACTTAAGTTTCTTTCTATACTAGCTTCAAGATCTTCATCATTAGCATAATAACATTCCTTAGATCTTCTAGGTTTGAAATTGCTTCTGTACTTTTTAACTCTCTTAGGACATTTAGATGCAAAATGACCATATTCTTGACAAGTCCAACATTTAAATATTTTCTTACCGTCTGGTTCTCTTTTCACAAGCAAGGAAATACCTTCTTCAATCTTCTTGTCTTCTTCATTTCTAGATCTATTGTTGCCAGCATAATCTCTACTCACACTGATGCTTCTTAACAAAGTAGGGAAAACACTAAGAGCACTGAATGTTGTCTCCATTCTAGGTAAGTCTCCTAATAATCTCTGGTTCATTTCTGTTGCTTCCAATCTTCCAAGAAGAGTCTCTCTTGTAAATTTTGTTGTACAAGGTATCACTTGTTCAATCATCTGTGTTGTCTGCTTAAATACAAGAGTTAATGTCCTCAGAATTTTCCATATCACTTCATTCTCTGTCTTTGTTCCTCCACAAGATTTTATACCTAAAATGATCTTTGACATTCTACCAATATAACTTCTAATAGATTCATCTTCCAACATTCTTATATCTTCAAATGCACATATCCAATTATGTAATCTAACTCTTTTTGCATGTTCATAAACTTCAAAAGTAGAGTGTAAAGCATTCCAAATTTTATGAGATTTTTTCAAATATTTTACATAACTATACTCATTCTCTGGAAGTGCTATCAAAAGTGCTTCTCTTGCAAGTATGTTACACATGAATAGATCTCTCTCTTCTATAGTACATGTTTCAAGATTGTCCTCTTCAATGATAGTCTTATTATTCTTTGTAATCAACCAATAACCTAGTCCTAAACATAATAGGTGTGTCTTCATCTTTTCTTTCTAGCTGTCAAAATTTACTCCATCAAACTTAGGGCTTTCTTTCCTGAAATTTTCCATGGATCTCCTTAAGCTGTTAAACTTCTTTTTCAAGGACCTGCTACTATGATACCAATTTTTAGAAAGTAAAGTCCACCAAGATAACTAAGAGGGCGGGGGAGGGGGGGCTGAATCAGTTATCAGATAATTATAACTTTTATCATCTTCAACATCATTAAACCATATAAGAAATACAATTACCAACCATAGAAAGATATTCATACACAATAACACAAGATATGTTGACTAGGGAACCTCTTGATCAAAGAGTAAACCATGATGGGAATCATGCCCACAAAAGATGCACTAATATGAATATTCCTTGTGAGAGGATGGACTCTATTAGGAGTCTTATGAAATACATTCAGTACATATGAATCCCTGTTAGCAGATTTTGAATCCCTGTTAAAAGATTCTAACCTGGTTAAGAGTTATGGAAGACAAAAGGACCCACTGCCCAAACAACTTAAGGGTAAGATCACTGAACACATTGTCCAAATAATCTTTGCATTACTCAATAGAATAATATGTTACCTCTTCTCTGACTGTGCCAAACCGCACTCATTGTTACTGTTATACACTGAATTTGCACCTCTGATCTCAAGCTCTCGTAGTCTTGATAATCCAGTATAACATGGGAATCATCTCAAGGTTGTGGGACCTTTTGCTAACCGAGATGAGACCTCCAGATTCTAGGCTGGTTCCTCTTGGATAATCACCTTGATTTTCTTTTAAACAGGAAAGTAAACTTTTGAGGGAAAGGGATAGAAGGAATGCTTGGAAAGGGAAATAACAGAAAGCAAATCTACCTACTAGGTGATGCACCGAAACTAGGGTTTGGATCTCAGTATAGAGGAATGAAATCAGTGAGAGGCTTAGGTCTGGGAGATCACAACTTACTGAATAGGCTTGCATAAGTGTTTCATGGAAGGGTCTGCAAACAAAAGAGGATGTTTAGGGAAAGAGAAAGATTCTTTCACAACAACAAGACTCTCAGGATTAGACATCAATCCATGACCTACAAACAAACATTCACTCCTATAACTTGGTGTAGGATTGAGACAAGACTATTAGGGGCTGAAATATACCCACAAAACATTTAAATCAGATCAAACACAATAACAAACACAGTTACAGAAAGTAAGAGGAATCAGGGAAACTAAGATATCATTGAAAACATGCATACACTTTGATCCAATAAGAGATAATTCACATAAGAAGGCATGAGGACAGGAAAAATGTCATAGAATGCTTTGCAATATCTGAACAATCAATGAAAATTACAATTGTAGAAAGCTAAAGGGCAGGAAGATTGCCACAAATTGCTCTCTGAGAAAGAAACTTTCTTTTTACAACTGCTGGATTCTAAGCACTACAGGCTCCAAAAATGTTATATACAAACTCAACTGCACATAGGCAGGAGTCAAAATTTAACCAGGGTACAGATTTTCCAATTTAATAACCAACCCTAGCAGTCAAAATCTTATCATAAATAAATTCTACAACAACATGGCCGATCAGATATCTAGTTTGCGTGCCCAACTCTGCACTACAATCAACCTGCAAATAAACAACCTGGATTCATCATTCTTCTCTGCATAAAGTCACACCATGAATGCACACCAGTACCTTTCTAGGACAAGAAATGACCCCCGATGGCCACCTAGACCTCCTCATCATCTTCCCTTAACTGCACATGTCCTAGCGACATAAATTCTTTGAGCTACCGTGCTGCTGCAAACATCTCGCTAGAAGAAACCCCATGAAAAATAGTCACACTGCCTTGAAATAGTACTGGTCACATGATTGCATGAACTCAAAAAGCCTCATGCGATCATGCAACAAGCCTCTTAGAACCTGTCTCTGCTTCGCACACGTCAACTAGATCCAACATTGGTGAAAACCCCTGCAGAAGACTTCAAATTTGGGCCCCAACGGTTACCAGTTCTCCTTTTAAAACTCAGCTATTGATCACATTTTTCCTAGCAAATCAGACAATCTAGATCATCCCCAAAATAGTCGCAAGCCCCTATGAAAGGTCAAAGTCCACATCGCTAGTCAAGATCCAATTGGAAGTGAGCATACCAACATGTCAGCATCCATGGAACCATCTCGAGCCTTATTACAACCTTATCATTAAGTTAACCCCGGGTTCATTTCCCTCTTAGTCACCAAGTTGCTTAACTTTTTCCTTAACCCCAGCCACATCCAGCGACCACGTGAAAACTTTAACTGCACATCCACTTAATCAACCCCGGGCCCGCCTTGACTGAGATTCTAATCTAATGGCGGGCGCATGATCTCATGGGGTTAGAAGATCCCATGAGATCTTACAACCACTGTAGATCTCTTTTCTACCCCTCTGCATGGGACGGTCTTCATTATGCCGCTGCCTTTAAATATCACACATCTTCTTTCAGCAGTATAGCGACAACCATGGGATTCATCTACGCTTTAACCTACCTTTCCTTTTAAAAGACCTTGGGCCCACTTGACACTTGTCAATATCTTATTTGTTTCGACCACTTCGTCAACAACACCTCGACAACCCCTGGCATCAGACCCACTTAACTCAGTAGATTCCCATCGGATGGTTGTCGCGTGATCGTATGGGGTCAGAAGATCCCATGCAAACATATGACCACCGTAGATCTTCATCGCACTTGCACCAATGCAAAAACTTCAGGCCCCACTGAGGTCAAAAACACACTGAGCTTTCCAACCAAAAGGTAGAAACATCTTGAGCCTTCAGAGAGAAGGTTGAAACCACACTGGGTTTTCAGGCCAAACGGTAGAAAACACACTGGACTTTCGACACTTGAGCATTTCTTTTGGAAAATAGGACCGTGGCCAAAAATGAATGATAGGGAATTTTTGGGTAACAGTTACATCAGATCTCAATTTCATTCTCTATAATTCGCATGTCTTCTTTCACAAATTCACTTTCATACTTAGCTCTTCTCTTCACTTCATGCATACAGCATCACAACCGCTGCTACCATATCATAATTACACACTTTCACATTACAACCACATGATACTACTCCATAACAAGGAAATACATTCCTTCCTTTATACCACACTCAAATAATTACAAATGAGTCGGCATACGATTACAAAATAAAAGTTTCCACACGCTACACCAAAATTACACAAAACTGTCAGCTTCCAAATACAATAAATCTTCACTCGTATGACCTCAAAGTTTGCACTATCATCCATGTAACTATCAATGTGTCTCCAACTTCCCTTTAACTGTGCAAAACTAGATTCCATCCCGATTAGGAGATATCATCCAATTTCCACAAACCGCTACTCAGGAACACTACCTGAACACTGCTTCCACCAAAATGATCATAACTTCCATGAATCAATGAATTACTATCTGCACTCTTAACCATAGACATATGACATATCAAAGAGTATAACCTCAACATCACATAGCTTCAATTGCAATAACCCACATGCGCCAATCCAAACTCTGTCTGCTTCTCTGCAAGTCTTCAGTAAATCACTGTGTTGACATCAATGACAATCATAGTCATGAATGCAACAACAACTAATATAGAATGGCTGCCAAACAATTTAGCATTTATTCCTAACAAAAGGTTTCAAGGTCTTCTGTGATTAGGCCATAGAACTTTGGAAGTGCAGCAGTAGATATGTTCTTGAGATTAGCATTATTTATAAGACTAGGGAGAGGGAAGGAAAAGGTAGGTTGTGCCATCATTGTAGGTACTTGGGAGTGAAGTTGTGGTTGGGAAGTGATAATAGCCAAAGGATTATTAGCAATAGGTGAGCTTGTGGTGGACTTATTAATAAAATTAGCCAAAATTTTAGCAAAAAGTTGAAGTTCAAATGGATCAAAGGGGTCTTCTATGGATGAGGATGTTGAAGGAATTTTAGGACTTGCATCAACAAAAGGTAATTCAACTTCTTTAGATTCTACATTCAAATAACTGGGTTCTCTTGGAATTAATCTTCCATAGACATCTCATCTTCTTCCCCTTTGATGCATTTAGGTAGTATGAAGAACTTGTGAAGCAAGTTCAGGGCTACAAACTACCATCTAGAAAATGAGAAACTATCTAAAATGACTCGATAAGGTTCTTAGCTTTACTCCATCCCTGGCAACGATGCCAAAAATGAACAACCCCATTGTGTGTGTGAGTTTTACACCTTCATGAAATAACAAGATTTAAAAGATAATTACACTATTCAAAGCAAACTAATCTAAATAATGCACAATTAATCTAAATATCTCATGGATCTCTAAAATAAAGTGGTAAATGAGGCTCTTAGTTATGATCCTCACTAGTGACACTCTAAAGATGAGAATTAAGCTATATGATATGCAAATTTTAGATCTATTCTATCAAATTCTAGCTCTATTTGATGAATAATCTACTATGATCAAAGCAATTTAAGCTAATTAGCAATGACAAATGATAAGTGAGTGATGTGGATGCAAATTGCAAGAGCTTTGCTGCAATTCAAAGATATGGAGTGGATGAATTATGCTTCTAAATGCCTTCAATATATAAGATTTTTCCAAGGGTAGGGGGTAGAGTGAGATAACCATGGTTATGCTTGGGTAAGGTCAATTGGCTTTGCTTTGTCCATAAATGGGGGGACAAGGAGGAGACAATCATTTAAATGGTTTCAAAAGGCTGGACCATTTCAACAAAAGTGAGTGATTTGTGTCCATTTTGTCTCCTTTTTGCTTTGTTGAGGGAAATTAGTATTTATTAATTAATTAAAGTAATTAAATTTATCCATGAAGGGTAAGATGTTCATTTTGATTTTTCATTTCAACAACTATGTCATTAATTGAATTTAATCAATTTTGTAGTGTTTTTCCCCTTTTCAAGCTTTATTTAATCATTTAATTGAATTTTCCTTTGATTTGAATTGCCTTTGTTCCATTTATTGATTTTTCATATTATTTTGATGATTTGATGCCTTTTTATTGATTTAAGCCTTTTGCCAATTTTTCGTGTCTACACCCATAATAGGTAATAATAATCATGTTGTGGATTCTCTTAGGAATAGTATATTCAAACTAAGTATTATTTTCCTTATCATGAAGTGCATTTAAATTATCAACCCATGGACCTATACTTGAAATGGGACAACATGGTTTGTGCACTAAGTCTCTCATGTAGTCATTTTTCTTAAGTTGCAGGAAGGAAAATACATGAAAGAAACTTATACTATTTCTATAGGAAAGTAAACACACATAAATACTAATGAAAAATGGTGTTGGTAATTATAACTTCAATCCTTGTGTATTTTGTCAACCCAAAGCATTCACGATGATCATTTCTGTGAGTATTGCAGGAATATACACATGTATAGTGCTATAGGAAAGAATAGTTAACTCTACTTGAATTGCAGTAAATGCTCAAATAACTTAATCTACTCTATTCTAATCCACCTTCCAAGTGGCCCCCCTTGGTCAGCTTCTATTATCTACCAACACAAATTGATCTCAAAATCACTTCTTCATTATATTTCCATAAAAGTGATTACATTACCATGAGACAACATAGAACTGGAAAAGTGTTTTTTCTTCATCTTTATATCAATAATACAACCATATGACTATCTCTCTATCTAACCATCATCTCCCTTTATATACAAGATCGATGCTTATTTAAACACAAAAGATAACTTCTAACTAACTCATTCCATAAAGAAAGGAAAGTAGAATAGTTCATGACAGAATAACATAAAGGTTGCATAACCGCTTAACAGAACATTTATCACATAGAGAAGATATAGCATAAACATGCTCCTATATTTCCTGGAGTGATTCTTCCTTCAAATTTTCAAGCATGTCTCACGGCACTACAATAACTTTCCATCATCATGACTGAGTCTTCCTTGCTTTTCATCAATGCTCCCTGATCCATTCTTCAGTCGTTCCTCTTTCCCTAGCAGGTTAGTAGTATATACATATCTTTGAGCATTTAACCATTCAACTAATCCAAATATTAGAAGATACATTCAAATGACTATATGAAATACTATAATATATGTATAATATTTGGCAAAAAGGTATTTAGTGTTAGCTTGTGGTGATTTTTTTTGAGGCCGACATATTTTTAGCTATTTTGGGCTAACATGATTATAACTCATTCTAACCCTAAAGCAGAAAAATATTATATAATATGGCTTAGGGTTAGGGATTTCTATATGTATGATTTTAGTACTTGTGGTAGAATTGATCTGTAAGGGATTATAGATTGTAATCAAGTTGTAATCACTGGATAATAAAATATTGGACTCATTGTTGGTGGACATAGCCTAGGGATTGGGTGAACCACATTAAATCTTTGTGTCTTGTGTTCTCTTCTATGTGGTTTATTGTTTTCTAATATTGGTTATATTTGCATGTAATTGTTATTTCTGCCTTGTTAATCCTAACATTTAGAGTATATCAACTATTATCTACCAATGGGTTTTGATAGTTTGACTGTACTTATAACATATTCACAAGTTCAAATACTAAAAGGTATAACAAGTGTTTTAGAAATATTTGAAATAAAGCATAACAATATCATAAAAAAAAAAGGACAAATTATGGACCCATCAAGTGCAACAATGTTTTTCCATGTAGTGCCTCTTAGGTGACTTATTCAGCTTTGATCTACACTCATATGCTTCATGTCCATATTTTTTGCAATTATAACAATAACCATCAAATTTAGGAGTAGAGTTAGGAAGAGCTTTAGCTTTTCTTTTGCAGACATTTTTTGTGCGACCTAGTTTTCCACAATGATAGCATGAGAGCTTCTTTGGGCTTGGATTTGCATAGGCATTCCTTTCTTCAACTTGTTTTGATGACTCTCCATGCTTGGTATAACCTAATCCAGTGGTGTTGTCCAGTCTTCTCTAACTATTTAGGAATCCATCTTTCCTTTTGGTACTTTCCTTAGTTTTCTTTATTATCTCATTATGTTTTTGTTACATCTTCATTTCATTTTTCATTATTTCATTATCTTCCCTTAATTCACCAATATCTTCCAATTTTCTAGCAAGCTCATTGTTTACTCAGTTGACTTCTTCACTCGCGACAACCATTTGATTGGAAATTTCAAAGTGATGCTTGGTCAGCGTTACTATTTCAGATTATTTCTCTTCCAACTTTTCAATCATTTTTCTTATATCTTCAATAGCCATATTCCTTTCTTGTTCAACTTGTCTTGTGTTGTTCATGACTTTAATCATTCTTACCATTTGAGTCTCTTGTCTAATTTATAGTACTTTCACTTATTCAGTGAGGTGTTGATTCTTTTTAGATAGATCTAAGATAGTTCCTTCAGATGCATCAAATATACTTCTGGATCCTTTAGATAATTCCTCTATCTCTTCTTCCTAATATTGAGTCTCATTATGCCAAAATTCCAATTCCTTTCTTTTGATCACTGATTCTCTCAGATTTTCCTTGATGTCCTTAAGTTGTTCCATGAGAATCTACATCTCCAATTTCTAATTTTCAATTATCTTATCAAGCTTATACCTTTCCATCTTTATGATATTTCATCTTCAATGATTAAAATTCTTCAACAAGAGAACTAGCTTGGATACCAATTGTTGGGATTATGGAAAGGTGAGTTACTAAGAGGGGAGGGATGAATCAATAACCCTAAAAAAAAATTCAACTAAATCCTTAAGACAATGTATTTCATTAACCGACTGACATGTTATCTTTTCCATTCATTCATAACATTACTAAAAATAAGAAATGTTTTCTAATCTAACATGTAAACATCCATGAAACTTCATACACAATACACAAGTATTTTGGTATCACAGAAACCCTTGTAAGAAGGTAAAAATTACGGTGGGGATGACACCCACAAAGCTTCACTAATTGCAGTAATAAAATTTGCAAGTTAAGGCTACAATGTTTGATCACTTATAATGATCTTACCTTGTTAGGAGTAACAATAAAGACCTATTAGGATCTACCTGGTTAAAGGATTTAAGCAACACTGTTAAGTGTGCACTTAGTTAATAGATTTAAAAAAAGACTTGTTAGGTCTACTCTATTATGAGATTTTGTCAGCCACAATTGTTAGAAAGTAAAAATATATTTGAACTATATGTAGCAACTTACTTTTCTTGATTTCAAATCTGATAAGTACTTAATTGTTATCACCTTGTTGTGATAGATATCTTCTCTGAATTCTTCTCAGTAGCCTTTGGTGTGCTTCTGAATATAATCCTTGAATGCTCTGTCAAAAACTTAACTTCACAACCCTATCTGATCTTCATATGTCTATGTAGGTGGATACTTCACGTGTGTTCTCCTCTCTTATAAAAATAACAACTTGATAGTTCTTATATCAAAATATTTTGACCTAATTAGGGTTATGGTATGATCTAGAAAACCTAAGATCTGCGATCCAAATGAATAACCTAAAATATCATTACATAGGGATCATCAATCATTTAATGATTACATCTACGTTTAATCTTCTCCTTGATCTATGTAAACCATTTTCTAGCTCATTGTAAACCATTTACCTTGTATTATATGCCATTACATACTTCTATGTCTTTCCTTTATTACTCGGTATATACTGCATTCATGACTCGGTAAAATACTGATGCTTGGTAAATATGAATGCTTGTTTATAACTATACTCGGTGCTTAGTAATCATATGGCTCAGTGTATATGCTCTATCAAGACTGTGCTCAATTACTATGCCATTCTGCATTGTGCTCTACTTGGTTACTATACTTAGTGTGTTGACCGACTAGCCTATTTTCTTCCTTTACCGACTGTATGTGTGACACTCATGAAAACTTATAAACTAACACATCCTTCATAAAATTCATCATATCTCAAACATTTAATCTTTCTACCACATTCATTCTCAACTCGAGCCTTAAATATCTTGAACTTCTCAAATAATTCTAATTTTTCTCTTAGAAATATAATCCAAGATAATCTTGAATAATTGTTATGAAGAGTATGAAATATTTCTCACCTTGTAAACTCATTTTTTGGGTAGGACCACATAGTTTAGTGTGCACTAGATCTAGTAAACCAGTAGATGAGTAATGTTTTTCCTTGAATAATTATCTTCTTTTCTTTCCTTCTTTACATCATTTACAGATAACATTGTCTATTCTGCACAATCTAGGTAAGTCTCTTACTACATGTGATGAACTTGTTCTTACCAAATTCTCAAATTTGATGTGGCACATCCTTTGGTACCAAAGCCAACTGTCATCAGTATGAGATAGTAAACATCCTTTTGTAGCTCCTTCAAGTTGGTACATGTTCCTTCCCATCCTTTTTCCAATTGCAATCACTACCTTAGATCTCTTTTGAAACTTACATCCTTTATTGTTGAACATAACATCATATCTATTCTCTCACATATGTTTGACACTCAAAATATTGTGACATAAACCCTTCACATAATAAACATTGTTAGTTTTATTTTTCCCATGAAAAGTAATAGAGCCTCTACCGACAATATATGTTTCCTTATCATTACCAAATCTAACAAGACCGCCATCATAATTATCAAGTGTTAAAAATTTTCTTTTATCTCCAGTCATATGATTAGATCAACTATTATAAATCAACCATTAATTTGTGTTCCTTCTAACATACAAAGAAGTCTCAATATTATCAACTTTTAGGAAAATGTTAGAAATATCATTTTTTTGTTTTTGAATCATCATTTGAAATACTAGATTCATTAACATAGTAACCTTTCTTATTGAACTTCTTAAACTTCTACCTAGGACCTTTCTCCAGACACCTAGTAGCCAAATGACAAATCTTTCCACATCTAAAACATTTAAGAGATAATACACCTTTGTATTTGTCAGTACCTTTCTTCAACTTCCTTGCAAATTTTTCTTCAAACTCATTTGATTCCTCATCACCATCTGGATCTTCCTATGACTTTGTTTCTTCAAATGTTGTCTCAGATCTTCTCTTCTCTTTTTTGAACTTCCTTAATTCAAATGCAATCAGGGTGCCAAACAACTATTCTCTAATAAACTTCTTTAGATCATATACCTCTTCAATTGTTGAGATCTTGTCACATTAGCTATCTGGTAATGACATTAAGATCTTTTTCATAACATCTTCATCAGTGATATTTCCTCCTTGATTCTTTACTTCATTCACTACATTGTTAACCCTCTAAAAATAGCTCCTAATATCTTCATATTCTTCCATTCTCAAATTATCATAGTGGTGCTTAGTTGTTAGCTTCTTAGGTAACTTAACCATATCATTGCCTTCATAAATTTCTTACAATTATTTCCAAAACTCATAAGCAATCTTCAATGAAATAACTTTAGCTAATTTATTTTTTGATAAAGCACTAAAGATTGCATACCTCACTTTCTAATTTTCCTTGTAGGATATGATTTCATCTTGAGTGTTAGTTCCATTTTAAGGAAACACATACCTTGTCTACACATGCTTCTAGGTAGTGTAACCGATAGAGATCATATATCCTCTCATCTATTATTTCCATCGACTATAGTTGGATCCATCAAACATAGGAATCCTCAATTTGTGCTTTTTGAATCTACCTCAATCACTTAAGATCTATACCGAGGAACTAAGATATGATACCAATTGTTGAACTGGTCAAATAACTAACAAAGGGGGTGAATCAATTATTTACAAAAACTTTTCAAAACTTTTACTAAACTGGTAAGTACTTAAACAATAAGAAAATTAGTAGATGTTAACATGAAAGACCAAAACCATTAATACAATGAACACCAAAATTTACATGGAAAATCAAATTGGGAAAAACCACGGAAAAGATAATTCTCATGAAATAAATACAAGTTAAGGTGACATCAGTTAAGGTGAATTTTACAAGGGCTCACTATCAATTTAATTATTTTAGATTGGCTCACTTTTGATCAAGATAACAATCTTAAAATATGAGTATGAATAACTACCAATACAATAAGGCTCACTAGCAATATAGTTAGGCTCACTACCCAAATATAAGAAATGAGAATTGAATCCACCACTAAAGTCATTGTCACCATCATATTGTAACACATAAATGATGTAATATTTTGAACTACCAATTGCACCAACTCATATGTATATCAACATACAGATCTTTCTATGTCAGATTTGCATTCACTTTGCATATACTCGCATACAAGCACACACTAACAACTGATATTATCACTCTTCTTATACAACTTGATGCCAACAACCAAGTTGGCCTAAATTAACTTGAAATAGGTCACACCAAAGTATTCTCATGGTGGTAAGGAAAGAAATGTGGACCACCTCACTCAATACAAAATTTCTTATGCATAACAACACACTACACCTTCTCCAATACTTTTGGTACGAACATATATGAAAAATGTATCACATGGTAACTATTGGGACTAAAACACAACAAACACATCCAAGAAAGGACTAGACCCAAATAATCATTCCAGCATATTTTACATCAACTAGTACAACAAAACAACCAAATCATAAATGAACCATAACTATGCATTGAATTTGTTGAAATCAATGACAACAACATAAATAGTATCAACTTCAAATTCTAACAATTGTTGCACATGATCAATCCCATCACAACTTACTTCATTCACTCTAGTATTCTTTTAAGGATGTTCTATTAGTTTGGAATGTTCTATTGTGTATATTTGAGGTAGTGGTGATGTCAGATTGAAAAGGTAACACATTTCTAGCATGCTTGACACATAGAGTTTGAAGGATTGAGGAGGAGCATACTATTTTCCCATGACATATGAGTAGGCTTTCTCATTTGTACTATGATTTAGGGAGATATATATGCTATCATTGGAAGAGCCTTAACATATGCACATTTCTACAATTGTGAATATTTGAGCATATCACATGTACATGGCCCATTGCATTTCCTATCAATGTAGCATCGACATATCCATGAGATTTTAGCTTTCCACTAAGAAATGAATGGAAATGGGGAGATTTACTATACTAGAGGATGGCCATTGATTGGTTGCAGCCAACCAATATCATATGGAGATCTTATCATTGGATGGTTCTATGGAAAGACATAGTCTGACAGATGATATATATGTAGAGATATTTTTTCTAGAGAACTGGCACAACTACATTGTGGTTCCCTTTTATTTTGATAGGGTGAGTTGATAGTTTGTCTTCCCATAGGAAACATTGAGAGAGGTACCAATCTATACTTATAGACAATAGAACAGAGCAACGCCTAAATCCTTACTGAGACCCAAAACTATGTCATAGAGGAGGGACAAGATGTATGGGTGTCATATGGCATTGAGGATGAAGGTACACTTAGAGAGTAATATAGACACTAGGAGTATCATGGGATATGCCTCATACTTCTGAAGGACTACCCTATATGTGATCCAAGAACTTGGGTGAGACTAGGAGCATGAGAAGAGAGAGATGAGGTACCAAAGGATTATGAGGATGAGGAGAGGAGAGAAGATGAGTAGCCTAGAGGAGAGGACTAGGAGATACCTATCAGAGGTGACCAAGGTATAGATAAGGGTGAGGAGGATATAGAGGGAAAACCCCTATGAAAATGACCATAGAGGGTTGGCTCAAAGAAACCACCCAATAGGGGCATACATATATGAGAGCATGGGAAGAGTATCCCATCAATGCCCCCAACATCATCTCATGATACAACACCACTAACTCTAGCTGCCTATAGTCCATGGTGGAAGGAGGGTGATCTACGTAAATAATTTTCTATTTATGTTTCATCATATATGTACTTTTTTATGATATATTTATGATGATGAGACTAATGTTGTTATATTTCATGTCATGTAGTTGGCAACAATAGATGACATGAATTTCTAAGTTACATACTCAGAGATATAGACATAGATACATGCATCCCTTCCTCCTCATAGGTAGCCTATATACTATAGAGAGACATACAAAGTAATGTGGATATCTTTGATCTAGTTAGAGTGGAGCTACTAATAGAAAAGGAAGATAGGAAAAATTGGAGAGAGTACAATGCGGGCTAGCCTACCCCAGACAAGACCTTTAGGAGGTGAGAGGAATTATACGAGGTCTAGAGATACAAATTTTCTCAAGGAGTCACTCATGGTCTATGACATCTCACAATACCTCCTCTATCCCTTGACCTTCTCCATGTCGAGGTCCAAAGGGCTCAGGAAACCATCATCCTATGGATGAGTGCTAATGATTATATATGTTGTGTTTTTTAGATATAGGCATCTTTTGGACAATGGTGACTCTATTGTTGATGGATATATATAATGTATGAATATTTTACATGCTTGGGTAATTTTAATACCATAATCAATGTTTTATTATTGATTATGATTAAAATAAGGCAAACATGATGATGAATGCATGTGTCTAGTTTTTAATTTTATTATGATTGATTTGAAAACCAATGCTATAATGATTAAAAATAATATGCATGTGGTCTAATGAAACATAAAAAATAATTGATCAAATAAAAGAATGATGATGTAATGCACCAATGCAGATAAATTCTAATGTGATTTAGCTAACTAAATACCACATAATTTATCATAACATGGTACATAGAAAATTTAATGAACTGCTAATATAACTAGGGAATATCTTTAATCATATGAAAAATACATTACAAAATGAGTTCAAGATAAACATAAATGCATAATTTTTCATGAATGAAAAAATATGTGAAATAGTAAAGAACAATTCTTAATCATCTAACAAATGTGATTTAATGAAGAAATATATATTAATAGACTACTTAAAAGAAAGAAACAAAAAGGAGATCTAATAAAAGAAAGAATGCAAGGAAGATCAAGTGTAGTATCAACACAAATGCATAGAATTTATGGGTTCCTTAAGGGGTATACCATCCATATGTGTTATTTTATAAGAACTTGAACCATAAAGTTCAATAACAACAAAGAGACCAAGCCAATTGGGATTTAATTTTCCTTTTTCTCTTGGTAGAACATTAAAATTACGTTGATTTTTATAAAAGACCAAATCACCTACCAAAATAGGTTGTTTAATAACCTTATCATTGTACCTTCATTTTTAGATTTTTTTATAAGCTTGGATATGCTCAAGAGAAATAATCCTCTATTTGTCAAACATCTCAAGTTGTCAAACATGTTTCTCCCTATAAGAATCATTGTCAATGAGACCCTTAAGAGAAATCCTCACTGAAGAAATTTCTAACTCCAAAGGCATGATCGCATAAATACCATAAACTAAGTTGTATGGTGTTGTACTGGTTTCTATATGAATAATTTTTTGTGTAAGCCCATAAGGCATAAGTCAATTGAGTGTGTCAATACTTGCATGGATTAAATTATTGTGTTTTTGACATTGATAACATCTCTTTACAAACACAAATGAGTTGTGTTCCATAGTTTTCCAATAGTATCCCATTTGAAGTAACTTGTTAACTAAAGGTTTTCTAGACCAAAATACCCCCTACAAGAACTAGAATGAACTTCTTCAAGGGCAACAGGGATTTTAGTTTTATTAATGCATTGAAAGAGAAGACCATTGTAACCACATCTATAGAGTACATTAGAAAGAATGATATATCAAGAAGAAAGATTTCATAATTGAGCTTTAGTTTTTCTAGTTTAGGATTCAAGAAAAGTGCCATCTCATAAATAGTAAAATATATGAGAATACCATCCATCATAATCATTGTGGAAACAACAATTCACACTACCGAAACTTTCAAAAATAGTAGGATTCAAGAGGTTATGTATATAAATTGATAATCCACATAATGGTCTTTGATTGTTATGAGAGACGTGAAACTGGTCATAGTAATTACATATGTATTATCTTTCCATGGGAGAGAATCAATACTATAAGAGGAATTTGTTTAACAATGATAAGACCACATCACAATATTGAGATAATTTAGAGTGTTGATTTGATAAATATCATTAAATTGATTCACAATTAATTATGAAGTTCCATAGATGCATAAATGTTGCACATTAAGAGATAAAGCTACATTTAATCCAACGATAAGGGCTCCATATTCTACAATATTATTAGTACAAAGGAAGTTAAGACGGTAAGACAAAGGAATAAGCTTCTTTAAAGAAGGTACTAATATAACACTAGCGCTAGAGCCAATTCAATATCTAGATCTATCCAAGTATAATTCCCATGTGTTATCTACATCTAAAGGAAGGAAAAATTCCTCAAGAAAAGGAGCTTCATCCAAATGGTTAGTTAAGGCTTGTCCTTTAACTGATTTTTGAGAAAAAAATTTAAGGTCAAATTCACTTAACATCATAACCCATTTTGCAAGACATCTAGAAAGGCCAGTTTTAGAAAACAAATGTTTCAATGGATAAAATTTTCTAAGGACATGAGTTTCAAAATTAAGAAGGTAATGTCTTAATTTTTGTGTAGAAAAAGAAAAATAAAGACATTATTTTTCAAGTGAGGTATATCATGTCTCATAATCAAGTAAAGTATGACTTATATAATAAAGCAGTTGCTATTTTCCAACTTTATCATGTTGAGCCAATATGGTTGCAAAGGCATGAGAAGAAGCAGAAGTGAAAAGGAGAAATGATTGATTGGATATAGTTGGTTTTAAAATAGGAGGATTGGTGAGATATTGTTTCAACTCTTTAAAATATTGTTTACAATCATCATTCCATTCAAAATTATTATCCTTCTTTAATAATGAAGTGAAATGAATTTTTTGATCCACCAGGTGTGAGAAAAACCTATAAATAACTTAAATTCTACCTTGTAAAGTCTTAAGTTGTGAGATAGTTTGAGGTAGTGGCATATTAACAATAGCATCAATCTTTCTTGCATCTACTTCAATACCTCTCTTTGAGATAATGAATCCCAATAGTTTCCCACAATCTACCTTGAAGATACACTTTTGGGGTTCAAACGCATGTTTTACTTATGGTTTTGCTCAAAAAATTTACAAAGAGCATTAATATGGTCCTTGCAAGAAATATACTTAGCCAAAATATCATTGACATAGTCTTCTAGGATATTATGTATGTAATCATGAAAGATAAGTTTCATAGCACATTAACATGTAGAACCAACATTCTTTAATCCAAAAGGTGTGACAACCCAATAGAAAAATCCTCAAGGTGTTATGAAGGCATTTTTGTATTGATCTTGAGGAGGAATAAAGATTTTATTATATCCAAAAAAACCATCCATGAAGGATAATAAATCATGTCTAGTTGTAGAGTCAATGATCATATCAACATTTGAAAGAGGAAAATCATCTTTCAAAAAAACCGTGTTGAGATCTTGAAACTAATACAAACTTGGATCTTATTCTCACTCTTAGAGACAACCACAATGTTTAAAATCCAAGGAGAATAATCAATAGGATGAATAAAACTAACATCAAGAAGATTTTCAATTTCAACCTTAACAAGTAAAGAAATCTTAGGATTCATCTTTCTAATCTTTTTCTTTAAATAGGTTTAGCATTAGTTGTTAAGACAATGTTGTGAGTGATGATTTTATAATATATTCCAAGAATATCTTAATATATCCAAGAAAATATATCTATAAATTCAAGGAGGAGAGCATAAAGTTCTTGTTGTTCCTCCTTATCTAAGCATTTTCCAATTTTATGACCTTGTCTTTATTGTAAGGATCCATTAGCACATTGATGGTTTCTATTATTAAGAGATTAATTTGTTAAGTAACATCCATAGGCAAGGAGAACTCATGCATCTTCTCTTCATTAGTTTCTTCCCCAAAGTAAGCTTTTATATTTAAACAATATGTAATGATCTTATTATGATGATAACAAGAAAGATGATCATAGGCTCCCAAGAATTTAGCCAAAGAGTCATTTGTTCCAAATGTATCAAGAGGAGGTATAATATAAGAAGAATAATCATCTATAAGATGAGGATTAACAAGAGAAAGAGGTTCAGAAGAAAATATAACATTCACATTGAGAGAAGGTGGTAGGGAGGTTGGGAGAGCTAATCACTAGCCCTTGCCTAGGTCCACCTAGTGACCCTTAGGTGTTCTCAACTGATACCAAATGAACTTTCAAACTCCTTTAAAGGTTCATTCCCCTAGTCTACAAATCCAACTAATCTACCAAGTAACATCTACAAAGACAAAACAAGATTCTTGGTGCTTGCTTCCTTCATGCTCAAACTGACCCTTAAAGCTCAGATAAGGGCTCACCACCTCCAAACTAACATTGACTCTTGTAGAGATGAGGAGGTGTTGGAATATGTCAGATTTGGTTCAATTTTATGTCTTTTAGATCTTAATTCCCCATTTTTCTTTATCGATCTCATAGTTCCTTCCCAAAATAGGGCTACAAGGAAGAGCCCCAATTAGGTCTCCTATTCTGAGAAAATAGGAATTTTCTCCTATTTGCTTCCAAATAACCCTATAAGTTGATGATGGATTCTTGGATAAATACTTAACCTCTCAAAGATTATGGAGGTTCTAGGGTTTCATCTAGTCGTACAACCCCCTAACCAAAAATGAGTTCTTTTGGGAGGGTTTTAGGCTTTTACTAATTACACGCCTAGTTTTCAAGTGTTTCATGACCAAATGGATTGTTTTCACCTTATCCCTTCATCAAATATTTTCTAATGACCTTATCTATAACATCTAATCACTAATCTTCATTTCCACATACATCTCTACAAGTTATCATTCTTCTTGACTCAGACCCTCCTAGTCGGGCTCACCATAGGTTCGCCTAGGGCATAACTATAAAATTGCTTTTAAATCTTTCTAGGGCCCCTCCTTCTATATGTATTTCATACATGGATTCTACTCAATATCCCTAAAAAAATTTATAGAGTGAATGGTGGGATAGTGAGTTAGATCCCCATTTCTAACTCCTTCCTGGTATGAACTAGTGAACAAGGATGAATCAAAAGATTTAAGAAAAGACTATGAAATGAAAACGAAAGACTAAAAAAATGTCACACAATGAAATTAAAAACACTATTCTACATCCTCAATCAATCACAATCCATATTCTAACTCAAAACATGATTCTTGTATTCACTGATTATTAAACTCAACAAAATTCTTTGCATTGTGCACACTCACAGAAAGAAATCTTTGTACAATAGAATGTCCAACCTTGGGATTTGGTCCAAAGTTCCCTTAAATAGCATGAGGATGGTCTTTGGTGGGTTTTAGGGCACTCCTAAGTCACTTAGGTCATTTGGACAATTTTGGTCTGAGCAACTTTCAAAAGTTGCAAAAGTTGTTATGCAGCTTTTATAGCAATTTAGCAACTTTTTACAATCTTGCTCACCATAGACATTAGTGAGGTCCTATGGATTTATAAGCTCCATATTGGACTAAAATATGATCTCACACATATCCTAAGCCCTATGACATAATAATGACATCATCCATCCTCACTTAACCATGCAATAGACTTTCCACTATTGTCTCAATACCCTAGAACATAGGATCTTAATGGACCTCAAATCCCTATTTGGACACACCTTGGTCAAAATGACCTTAGGGAAATCAAACACATGCCAATAATAGCTTTTAAAAAAATAAAATATTGGGGTTCTCGTAAACCATGCTCCCCCTCTACATAAAAGAAATTAAGGTATCATAGGGGATAAGATAGAAGGGTCAATGCCAAACTGTTTGAAGTCACTTTCTTCCACCCATGTTGCTTCAGATTCTAAGTGACCCTTCCATTATATTAGATGTTCCATGTAGACCCTGTACCTGGTTTACTTCTTCACTCTAGATTCTAGTATCCTCTTTGCTTGAGGCTTTGGCTTTGGAGGTATGGAAACTGGATTGACATTTGATAGTACCTCCTAAATGTTCTGATTGATCTCAGTCAATGGCCCTTTGTATTTGACTAAATCTACAATGTTGAAGACTGGTGAGATGGCTAGATCTTAGGGAAGATCCACTTTGTAGGAATTGGCTCCGTATTTAGCCAAAATTTTACATGGTCCTACCCTCTTCATCTATAGTTTGGTAGGCACTCCCTTCTACAATCTATCTTTGTTTAGGTGTAGCATAACATAGTCACCCACTGCAAACTATACATCCTTCATCCTTTCATCTACTTTTTCCTTCAACTTTTGAGTTGCTTCTGTTAGGATCCTTTTGAATTGTTCTTGGACCTCCTTGATGGTTTGGGAGAATTCCTCTACATGTCCACTTCTATGATCCATGCTTCCTAAGTCTCTAAGCTCATTTCCTCCTCTTGGGTGCCTCCCATATACTAACTCAAAAGGACTTTTACTAGTGGTTCAGTTTACACTGTCATTGTAAGCATACTCTACTTGAGGGAGGACTAAATCCCATGTTTGACCATATTCCTTAGTTAGGCACCTTAGAAAATTACCTAGTACCTTGTTGATCACTTCAATTTGGCCATCTGTTTGGGGATGGTAAGATGAGCCAAAAGATAGATTAGTTCCCAATCTGTTCCATAGGGTCTTCCAAAAATGACCCATGAACTTTGCATCTCTATCTGACACAATGCTAAAGGGAATTCCATGGATTCTCACCACATCCTTGAAGAAAATATGTGCAATGTGGTTGGCATCATGTGTTGTCTTATAGGGGATGAAATGAGTCATCTTACTACACTAGTCTACCACCACATAGATATTGTCCAACCCTATTTTAGTTTTAGGAAGTCCTACTATGAAGTCCATACTAATGCATTCACATGGACTATTTGGAATGGGTAGGGGCTGGTAAATTCCTTCATTGTTGGATCCTCCTTTAGATTTCATGCATATAACACATTGCTCCACATATTTCCTTAAATTCCTAGGTAGTTTAGGCCAATAATAGAACCTTTGCACTAACTCCATTGTCTTGTTGATGCCAAAATAGCCACTAAGACTACCATTATGTTTTTTTTGAATGAGATTCTCTCTCATTGATCCCTTGGGAACACACAATTGATTCCCCTTAAACAATAACCCACTTTGCAAGGTATAGTCAGAAAACTGGTTGTGGAAATGATTTTGAAAATTAGAGCATACCTTGTAAGCCTTTGAGAAGTCTTCATCATCCTTATAAAGATCCTTGAAGCTATCAATCCCAATACTTTGGAGCTGGACATCTTTGACTATTAGCAATCTCCTACTCAATGCACCTGCCACCTTGTTTAACTGACCCTTCTTGTGCTTGATAATGAAGGTGAAGGCCTGTAGATACGCCATCCACTTGAGATAGATATTGCTTAGCTTCTCTTGAGTGTTGATGTAACTTAAGGCATGATTGTCTGTGAACACCAAAAACTCCTTAGGAAGGAGGTAATGCATCCATTTCCAAGGTGATTTCACTAGAGCATATAGCTCCAAGTCATAGGCTGAGTATTTCTTCTTAGCCTCATTGAGATTCTCACTGAAGAAGGCTATGGGCCTCCTTTCTTGACTTAACACTCCTCCAACTGCTATGCCACTTGCATCACATTCCAAGGTGAACAACTTATCAAAACTAGGTAGTAGGAGAATGGGTTGTGTTGCCACTTGTTTCTTTAACTCCTCAAATGCTTTATTGGATTCTTGTGTCCATTGTAACTTGGTATTCACTCCACCCTTTATGGTGTCTAGGAATGGTGCACATATGCCACTGAAATTCCTTATGAATTTCCTATAAAACTAAGAAAGGCCATGGAAGCTTCTCACTTCTATCCCTGTAGTTGGTGTAGGCTAGTTTAGAATGGCTTCCACCTTACTTGGGTCCATTTTCAATTAGACTAATTCTTTCTTGAGGAATTCACATTTCTCCAAGTTAATTTCTAGTTTTTCTTCATGGAGTCTCTTGAGCACAACCTCCAAATGTGTGAAGTTTTCCTCCTTTGTTTTGCTGAAGATGAGTATATCATCAAGATATACTATCACAAATCTGTTGGTATAGTCCTTTAGCACTTCATTCATCAATCCCATGAATGTGATAGGAGCATTAGTAAGCTCAAATGGCATCACAAGCCACTCATATATCCCTTCATTGGTTTTAATTTTTTTCTTCTACTCATCCTCATCCTTTATCATGATATGATGGTACCCACTTTTAAGATCTAACTTAGTGAAGTATTGGGCTCTCGTAGACAATACATCAAGTCCTCTATCCTAGGTATGGGGAACCTATCCTTGATTGTAATCCTATTAATGGTTCTTGAATCAGTACAAAGCCTCCATTTTCCACCCTTCTTGGATGCTAGGACCACTAGTACTGCACATGGACTAATGCTCTTCTTTATGAGTCCTTGATCAAGTAATTCTTGTACCTACCTTTCCACTTCTTAATTCTACTCTGGTGTGAGTTTTTAGGCTACCTTATTTGGCAATGAGGCCCCTGGTATGAAATCAATTTGATGACTTATTGATCTCTTAGGTGGTAAGGTTGTTGGTGCCCCATCACTCACAATGTCCTTGTACTTGCCAAGCAACTCTTAAATCTTTATTGGTAGGGGTGCTTGATTAGGCTTCTCCCCTTCTTTAGGCTTCACCACTATAGCATATCCTTCATTGTCACCTTCTTGGAGTGCATGTAACAAGTCTCTCCCACTACTCAACAACACACTAGGAGTTTTCAACTGCTCCCCTTCATCATCTAGCAAAGAGTGGATCTTGAAGGTTCTGACATCCTTCTTAAAGGTAATAGTGTTTTCCTTCCCATCATATATGGCTTCTCTTTCATATTTCCATGGTCTACCTAACAATAGGTGACATGAATCCATGGGTAGTACATCACATAACAACTTAATCTTACCCCCAAATAGAAAATTCAACCCATGTTTGTTCATTTACTAGGACACTTTTCCCTTTATTCAACCATGTTACCTTGTAAGGGTTGTTATGAGGTAGCTTAGTAAGGTTGATATTCTTGACTGCCTCTTCTACTATGATATTGTTTATGGAGCTAGAATCCATAATTACTTTGCATACTTTACCCATAATTTTACATCTCACCCTAAAGAGAGCTCTTCTTTGCTTTGGCTCCTCTTTTTCTGGTTGCCTAATGAGGACCCTCTTGAACATGAGGTTCTCTCCCATCTTTGAATCTATATGGCTAACCTCTAGTGACTTGACACTTGAAGTGCCTTCTTGAGTATAGACTACTCTCTTTTTTTTATTTGACAAAGATGCCTTCTCTCAACATCTATAGGATGGATGTCCCATCTGCCCACAGTTGTAACATTTCATGCTAGCAAAATAGGATTTTCTTCTTCCTACACCTCTCCCTCTTCTAGAGCCTCCTTGATTTCTTCTACCTCTACTAAAGTTCCCTCTAGAAGTTGTTTCACTACCATGCTCTACCAATTTGGACTCTCTCTGGCTTCTTTGTTCAATCCCTCTACCTTGGTAACTACCTCTATGACCCATTTGGTCTCTTCCTCTTCCTCTTCTCTTGGAGGTTTGATATTGATTCCTCCTACTCTTGTCATCAATATTGATGGCTATTTGATAGCACTGGTGTACCATTTTGGGACTAAGAAGAGTCATCTCCTCTTGAATATTCCACTTCAAGCCATTCAAATATTTGGCCACTTTTATGCTTTCATCCTCTAACACATTAGAACTCATGCAAAGATTTTAAAACTCCTCTATATAGGAATTTACATCTAGGTCCTTTTGTCTTATACTCTATCTCTTCTTATGTAGTTGTATCTCATAGTCATCTATCATGTAAGTTTCTTTTATCTTGCCTACCATACCCTTCCAAGTGGAAATTGGGTTCTTACCTTCCTTCTCCCTCTTAGTTTGGATGAACTTCCACCATGTCAATGCTAAACCTCTAAGTCTTGATTTGGCAACCCCTACCTTATGTGCCTTAATGACCCCATCACATTCAAAATGGTTTTCCAAACATTCTATCTAGTCCATGACTAGATCTATCTCCATCTTTCCACTGAACAATGGTATCCCTTCAAAAATGCAAGCAGATAAATGGGTATTACTCTAACCCTAAAGTGAATTGATATACAAAACCATCTCAATATGAATATGGTTGACTTCACTTGATTGAGAGGAATCCAATGCAATATCTATACTCTATGGGTTTCTATTCCTTTGTTTCTTAGAATCAAAAAGAATATAGATTATATAGTTATGCCAATGACTAAATGACATAAGAAATGAACTTGATGAACTAACGATGAAGCATACAAGGATTTAGGATGGACTTCTATGTACCTCTAATTGAAATAGATATAATGTTGATGTAGATCTAAAGTTATAACTATCAAGATCTCACATACACCTATAATTATAAATCTGCAACCTCTAGGCTAAAACTTGTATGCAAATTGAATTTGAACCTGATATGGAAGGAACAAAATTCCCTATGTGTTATGTTCCTAGGAACAAAATGCCTCAGGCATTCTTTACCCTGCTTCTAAAGTTGGAACACACTATAACACAACAATTGTCATAGGGCGAAGAGTCTAATTTTCTTGCAAAAACTATTTTCCAAGTCTTTCACACCTATAAATTTAAGAATTGTGTGTGTGGGTAGCTATATAGGGTTTTCCCTGGTCAATCCCCCATTTTGGTGATTCCCACCTCCATAGATAGCCAATATAATAGAGATAAAGTGTGTTGTGCTTATGAATCTAGAGCATGTGTAAATTTTTATGAGCCTAAGTGGACAAATGTAATGTAAGAGTATACCCTAATGTGATAGTACAAAATCCTATATGAAGATGTAATCAATAGTGCTTGTCTATAGCTAAACATGGACCTCTAATCCAACCATATACACTACATAGTCATTGCTCAATCATCAAAATTATGAAAGTGAGTATGAATTACTCAATTCGCAATATCTATCGATTCGACATGTTGCCTCCTAATTAACTGGGGTGTTTGAATTACTCTGAGAATGAGAGCCAACAACCAAAAGACCAAGCTAATATGGAGGATTTGAAAGCTTGAAACATAAGCAAAGTACAATTAATCTAAGATGAATATGCAATTAAATCTAAGAATGAAGAGAAATTAATCTAAGAATAAAGAGAAATTAATATAAGAACTTGAAAGAGATATGCAAATTAAGCTAATAGCAATAAGCAAATTACACTACTATGAGAATGCAATTACACTAAAAATGGAAATTAAACTAATGTGCAAAGAAAGCTTGAAAATATGAAATAGTTGAGACTAAAATTTGCTATAGTTTATGTGCTCTAAAATTGCCTCTTTTTATGAATGAGGAAGAAGGTTCATAATATAGACAACCCCTGGGAGAGAATGAAGAGGTTCTTGAAATGAAATGGTTGACTCTTCATTCCCAATTGAGACAAATATTGAGGAATTACTTAATTAAAGAATGAATTATTGCCACATATGGGTGACCCTTCGAGTAATTTGAATTATTAAATCCAAATAAGATAATCCATTCAAATAACCAAGTAATATTAATTCCTTTTACATGTATTAGCTAAAGGGGGTGGATTTTAATTTAATTTAAAGCACTTAGGACTTTAGAATTAAATCAATTTATCATAGGGATTATTTAGCTAATAAAGTCGAATACTTAGGAATTAATTATAGTCTAAGATTAATGCAATTTAGGGTTTTTGCAATTGACACCAAGTCAAATAAAGTCAGGTAGGAGAGAGAAAATAGCCTAGTAAAATAGGACTTTAATGATGTAAAATCAAAGAAAATGAACCAAAATTGATTGAAATTATAAGGTGCCAATTTTGGGGTATTACATTTGACCCTCTTTGAATTGATGTGTGAGCTTTGCATTGATTCAAAGAATATTCTGATGTGATAGATGAGGTTTCAGGATTACCCCCAGAATAGAGCTTAACCCTCAGAAGTCAAGGTTAGGATGCCAAGACACTGAAATAGATCAAATTACAGAACCATCTCCAGAATGAGACATGATTTTCAAAAGTCTAAGTTAGATTGTGAAGACAACGGTCTAATGACAACTTGAGAGGAGATTGGAATCGGGGTTGGATTGCCCCAATGCCCAGAACAAGATTCAGTCTTTAGGAATCAGGGTTAGATTTCCCCAATACCCATTGATCAAATGATGATAGATGCATACTTAGGACTAATCTCTAGAATCAGGGTTAGATTGCCCCAATACAAAGCTTAGCCCTCCGAGACCCAGGTTAGATTGCCCAGATAATGGTCCAAAAAATATTTTTGAGAGCCATCTCCAGAATGAAGCTTGATTCCCGAGGATCTGAGTTATATTGCTCAGATACCTAAAAGATAGATAAGAAGATGACAATATGCGAGGCACGATGATGCCCCAAGTGGTGAGATGCCCCAAGCGGTGAGAACTTTGATTTAGATTAGATTGATAAGAGACTGGTTCAACAAGATTCAAATGATGCAATCATCCTGCCCCCTCGGGAGTGAAATCAAAAGATGACATGTCAGAAGGATGATTGACAACAAGAGGTTGCGGAATAGAAGCAATCAGACTAGATTCAAGAAGTTGCAGAAGTAATTTGAAGTAATTTGGAGGTCCTGTTGACCAAGTTTGACCAAATTTGACTAGAGTTGACTTGAGTTGACTTGAGATGAAAACATTGAAGATCTCAAGAAAATGATGAGGAGATGAGAATCTGGCAGGAAAATGATGCCAGAAAGCTAACTGCACAAGCATTCGATCCCAAAGGATCCCAGAATTTAAAACACAATTTTGAACCATTTAGAGATGTTAGATTTTGATTTTGATCTTGAAAATAGATTCAGAATGGTCGATTTAGCCAAGGGTGCAATTTTCATGCAAAACGGAGCACTTTTGAAAATTAGGTAAAAAGCTATATAAGGCCAAAAGGGGTCATTTTCAAATCATTATTCACTTTGTCTTCTTGCGATTTGAGCTCTGAGAGAGAAATGGAGGGTATTCCAGTGCATACACATCAATTCAAGTGCTCCCCCCACCATAGCCAACCACCGGAGTATGACCCACCTGTGAGTAGTCGATAAACATCTTTGCATTTCAAATTTTATCACTTTCTAGGTTGATTTAGGCTAGATTTAGCACGTTTTAGGGCTAGTTCATCCAATGTCGCACGAGGAAACAATTTCCTCATGCCAGCCTAGGTCACCTCTCATGCGAGGAAATAGTTTCCTTGCATAGCTTAGGGCATCTTTGCCTGGAGCTTCTCTATGGTCTCACGTGAGGCTGTTGTCGATGCCACATGAAATTTCACCCTAAGGATGAAACTTCACGCGAGAGAAGATCCTGTCTCACATGAAATGTTGTTGTAGTTTAAAAAGTCTTCCTCTGATTTCCATAGAATCAGCCAATGAGAACTTCCCAGAGTCCTGTTTAGGATAGATGTGTAGCCTTACTTGTTATTACTTTGAGAAACCATCATATTGAGATACTGATCCAATGTCATTGCTTGCTTTGTAGGTTGACTTCCCAGATGTCACTTTCTGATCACATCATCCTGTGATCACCACACTAGTGCAGAGGTTGACTGATGTTGAGAGTGCCCACATTGACGGGCTAGGATTAGGGTACTTGTGTGATATACCTGACATTCAGGTAAATCATGGTCTTCTTGGTGCACTGGTTGAGTGTTTCCATTCAGAGACGAACACATTTCACTTGCCACTGGGGGAGATGACAGTCACTCTCAAGGATGTTTACAGGATATTGTGAATACCCTTCCACGGTGCCTGGGTCAAGTATGACATTCAGCCGAGGGTATGCACACTGGCACTGAGGGCCATTTTTAGAAATGAGTTAGTGATGGGTCGAGCCATGTCATGGGATGAGTTGGTCAGTAGATATGGTGGTGCTCATCGGTTAGTAGTCATTTTGGCCATGTTCCTAAGCTTCTAATTGGTTCCAAACAAAGGATAGCATGGTTTTGAGTGTGGCTAGGGTCGCATATTGTAGAGGATGCTGGATAGACTAGCCACTAGATTCAGATGGGATGAGTGTATGCTCGCCCATATGTATCACAAGATGCACGAGGTAGTGTATTGAAGTGCCAAGACCATGGTGGCTGGAGTTTTTGTTCTACAGATCTAGGCCTAGGAGCATCTCCCTATTTGCAGGCTGATATTCCATGATACATGGTAGGCCCTAGAGCCTTATATACACAAATACACAGGTCCAATGACCTAGCCCGCACTAGGTAAGATAGAGCAGTGGCGTGGGAAATTCAATGATATGATAGTAGTTGTATGGAGACCTTGGGTAGCCATTGAGCCATGGGATGATGCTCGACAGGAGCTATCACATATTTTTTTCTCACATCCACTAATCAGGCGCACTATCTCCATCATTGAGTGATTCTTGCTCACATGCATGATGAGGCAGTTCAGGAGGCCACATGACCTCTCATAGGAGTATGCCACATATGCTCACTTCGTCGATGAGACGAAGAAGGGTTGGAAGCCCAGATTAGATCAAGGGAGGTGCACTATAGAGGCTCAAGTGCTTGTAGCATGATGGGATTATATGGTGGATGTCACCAATGCAGGGATGATGCCTACATACAGAGATTACTTCTTGGCACATCCTTTCCCCAGATTTACCAATCCTATCGGCATGGGTCAGGGGGGACAGTAGTAGCCATAGGGATAGTAGTAGCAGGTACCTGCTCAACAGTAAATACTAGTATAGCAGCCTACACAACAGCAAGTTACACAGCAGGGGCCACAACAATAGTAGCAGAGAAAGAGAGTGTTGAGGTTGAGGATAGGGCAGGTGGACATCCCTCCTAAGACTATGGGATTAGATGCAAGTGATGGGAGCCATCGAACCTAGCAGAGGTCCACTAGGAAAAGGATAGGGGACCCATCATAGCATAAGGCTCCTGATAAGGAGGTACAGGTTGAGTATGTGGATATGGTAGATCAGGCCACATAGGGGCCACCATAGCTGGCACAGGTACAGGAGGCTCTCAGGAAGAGCCGAGAGAGGGTGAGGCAGGTGCAACGCGAGATGGATGACTATCACACATAGGTCATCATCTAGGAGATGCAGGTAGCCAAGAGAGACCAAGAGGTTAGAGAGCTCCAAGAGGAGCTGGTGAGGGCATGAATAGAGGCCAGATATGAGTCTTCCCAGGTAGCCTACTACTACACAAAATATGTCAGAGTTGTTCCAGATTTGTCAAAGCAGGTGCCTCCATTTTTTGAGTACGTTAGAGCACCTCAGGGACCCCCACCACAGGCACCTCCATAGCAACCGATGCCTCCTCCTTAGAGACTAATGCCACCTCCACAGGCACCACCATAGGGACCACCACCACGTCCTCCTCCAAGTGGCGATGGGCAGAGTTAGCCCATCTGATACTATATATTGTAGTCCATTTTTGATACTGTGTTTGAGTAGCACAATTCTTTTTGTACATGACATTGATCGACCAAGATATATCTATATGAGATCATCATTTTGATATCATTGTACTTGTTTATATATTGCTTTAAAGTTGATGTTCATGTTTTATGAGATGTTTCCTAGATGATTTAGATGTATGGATTAGATATGTATGAGATGCTCATGCTTTCTTTTATGATATGAATATGAATATGCAATGTGATGATAGATGGTAGATGGATATGATGAATGAAATGTGAAATGCAAAATGTAATGTATGATTTGATTTATGCTTATAATGGATGCACATGTGTATGGATATGCAATGAAAATGCAATGGAAATGGTACTAATCATCTCATGCAGGATGTAACAATATATGATAGGTACTAACCAAAAGAATGTTTCAAAGATCGAGAGTGAGGACCAGACACTTGTATAGCCATCATGAACCCGGGACAAAGATGAGAACCTTTGATGAAGAGATCCAGAAGAAGACAATCAAGAGAGCACCAAACAATGTCTCAATGCAAGCCTAGAATAAACATGCAAGCCTAAACTAGACGCAATCCTTGGACTTGGTTGTTGGACTCATTGTATTATCATCATAGAGTTTTTAGCAATGGACATTCAATAGATACCATACAATCTTCATTGACGCTGCAATCATGAGAATATGAATATGGTATAAATTTTAGAGTTGTCGGAATGAGGTGTAAGCATTAAGACACAAGAATCCAAAATAACCTAAACACCTATTCCTTTTGATTTAGCAAGTTAACATAAGCATCAAAGCATAATTGCTAGAATGACCTAAATGTTTCTTGTGAACAAACACACCAGACACACAAGAGTTCCTTCCTTTGCTAAAGAATGCTCACAGTGACCCTTATGTTCACTTAACAGGATAAGCATTTGCAATTTTACTTGTAGCAGAAAGAAGTCACTCAAAACAGACAAGGAAAAGAACCAACCTCACCAAAGCGTCTATATAAAAGGAGTCAAGGTACACATGGCCATCCAACACGAGATGAAGGCTCTCACAGTGGACACCCCTCTTAGATAGATTCTTTCAATCATTAAAACTAAACCAGCAAACAAAAAGCAAGAAAAGATCATGCCCCCAGTCTTTGCATTTCTCAGTCAAGAGAGATGTCTTAGATTCGCTCGAGGGGAAATGACAAACAAAAGAACAAACACACAAAAGAGAAAAGATCAACATGCTCCAGAGAATCACAAATTCAGTTTTAGTTTCAGTTTAAGTTTGTGATCAAGTAGATTGAAGTCAGATCAAAATAATATAGCGTGAAAAGTCATCTTGAAGAGAAAATCAGAGAGCTAAATGAAGTATCAGCAGGCAGACATAGCATGAAATGTTGGTGACCAATACACAAGAGATCTCAGTGATACTAGCGAAACATCAGTAGGTAGACATAGTGAGAACCACTAGTGACTGATGTACAAGGGATCCTCAAAAGAGAGATACAAGCGATAGCTAGGTATCAGTAGGTAGGCACAGTGAGAACCACTGGCGATTGATACATGAGAGATCCTCAAGGAGAGAGATCTCAAAATAGTTGGGCATCAACAGGTAGACGTAGTGGGAACCACTGGTGACAGATGCAAGAAAGCATCTCTGAAAGCAATAGGATAATGCCCCCTAGAGCAGGAAGGTGCCCCCAAGTGTGACCAGTTCCAATCCATTTAGAGTCGAGGAAAATCTTGAAGATAGGCAAAAGTGAATGCATGAGCTAGCAAACCAAAGCAAGAAATGAATTAAAGTAGGAAACTAGGAAAGAAAACTAACATAGGAAAGTGTTAGGCCATTTTTCTGCCATAGCAAAAATCCTTTAAAATGGCCTATTTTCTTACAAATTTTCTTAAAGTTCCCTTGGCCCTATGTTCTTCAATGTGTCACCTTGCTCCTGTCCAATTTGCAGGTGCTGAATCGCCAAATCTTGAAAGTTATCCAAATTCTAGGCCTGCTGGAAATATTTTCAAAATCTGCCATAGTGTCGAAAACCCACAATATTTTTGAAAATCCATGATGTTTTCAGTCTGTGTGAAAACCTTCGTTGTTTTCGACCTTGTGCCTTCCCGCTTTAATGTGCTTATCTTTTGATCTGCATGAAAACTTTGTGTGTTTTCGATCTTCCGCTGTGTCGAAAACCCTGTGTGTTTTCGACCTCACAGTTTCTTGTTTGTTGGTTGTTCCCTAACTGCTCAAGTGCGATGGGTGGTGGGCTCAAGTTTTCAAAGGATTTTCTCTGATTGGTTGTCCCATGGCCGCATGTCAAACTTCTCTGACATGCGATCATGTGACCGCTTGCCACCTGTCCGTGTGGGTCCGGTTCTTCCTATTGTTCATCTTGGCTGGCGATTATGTCTTCATTCCATGACTTGGCGACTTGTGGTTATCTCCTGTTTGCTGGTTTCTGGCAGTTATTCTCTTAGCACTTAGTGACTTGGCGGGTGGTCTATTTCTCTTTAGTCACCCAATCTCTTCATTCCTGGTGGTTAGCGGCTAACACCTCATGACTTGGTGAACGGTTAGTCATGTTGTCACTGAATTCTTGGCAGTTTGTTGGTGGGCTCGCTGTCAGAGGTGGTGATGTGGCATCCTTTGGTTGGCTGTCGCATGATCGCATAGCCCATTCTTTGGCTATGAGATCATGCAACTGGTTGACACATGTCATTGGGGCCTAGTGAGAGGTGGTAATATGGTGTACACGGGGGTGACGTAGCAGATCCTGTGGTTGGCGCATGATCTCATGGAAGGTTTCAAGCCCATGCGATCATGTGCCCACCGTTTGATTTTGAGGGCCTATTTGCGGATGGGTCAGCGGTCCCTGTGCTATGTTTTGATTGGTTTTCAGTGTGCCAGGTAGCAGGGGGTTTGCAGTGGGACCCGTGTTTGCAGTGCCCGAGCATGTTTGACTTTGACGGTGAGTGCTAACGGTTAGTCACATGTTCGCATAGCCTTTTTCAAGGCTATGCGATCATGCGACTGACATTTGCGTTAGGACTTAGCGGTGGTGATTGCGGAAAGGTTAAAGTCTGTGGGTTGTCACATGTTCACATAGCCCATCCCTGGGCTATGCGATCATGTGACTAACCATCTGATATTGCGGCTACGGAGTTAGGACAGGTCTATTGTGCGGGTCTTGCCGGCGTGCTCGATTTTGATTAGTCGGTGATTGGTGGTGGGGCCAAGGATTTATGTGGGTGGTCTGCGGTTGGCATTGCATGGTTATGAAGCCTCTGTCGCATGATCGCAAGGGTTAGTTTGGTGCCTTGTGATCATGCAACCAAGGCACATGTTCAGCCCAATTTCCTATGGCGGATAGGTTGATGATCATGCGACTGCGTCACTAAAGAAATTGTAAGGTTGTCGAGCCCAGGAAAGTGAAGATCTAGCGGCGGGGATATATAGTTGATCTATTTTTAAATGTGAGCTGCTGATTCGAGGGAAAAACCATAAAGTGACCGTTGCTTTTCAAATTTGAATTTCTGAGAGTTCTTGCGACAGGAAGTACCAGAATTTATGGTTTCTTCGATAGATTTTGATTGGTTTGGTGGCACCAGTGGTTGCAAGGTGGTCCAGAGGCCTGTTACTTGATTTGTAGAGACTTTTGTGTCATATGAAGGACTATTTTATGCTCGACAGGTGTGTTTACAGGTGGCCAATTTGACTGGTTTTCATGATTCTTTCTGGTGTTTTGTACTAATTGTCATGATTGTTAGATCTATTTGAGATCTCTTTCTCCAGGTTGCCTATGTTTCCTGCCTTGGCAGTAAATTTCTTGGCTGTCTCTGATTGGCTTAGTGGGTGAAGGCTATGCCTTAGCTGTCCGTAGCTTGTTGCAACCTGTTATGGGTTTCCAGGGCAGCTAGTGGTATAAAGTGTCAATTTTTTGACTTAGAAAAGGTTCTGAATTTTGTCAGTTCCAGTGAAAGGTTCAGTTCTACAAATTTTTTCTTCTCTCTACATATAGGGTGTTTTTCTTCCATTTGCTGGTTCAAAGAATACAATGCATAGTGTAACAGACTTGTTTTATGCATGAGAATTTAATATACTCTTATTGTTACCAAGCTATCTCCATTTGAATTCTGGATTCATTAATCATACATCAAGGGTGTCTGGTTTTTCTAATTGTATTGCCTAAGTGTTTGCAAGTGGAGTTGTCTTCGCAAATATAACTGGTTCAGGGTTAGTATTCATGTATGTATGAGCTGAAATATCAAGGATAGGTCATGCTTGTCTTCCAGTGGATGTTGGTTAATGTATTGTCTGATTCATAAGTCTCTTCTAAGGGGAGGGTCAAAATCCTTTGAATGGATAATAGCATGCTTGAATGCACAGGTGGGTGTTAAGTTGAGGTTTGGTCATGGTGTGTGATTGATGTCAGGCATCAACACATTGAGCATATTGTGTTCTTGTTTCATAACTATCTCTTGCAGTAGGGTATTTGACTTTGTGGCCCATTGGATAAGGCACTGGTCTATCAGAGACTTAGGGCATCTCAGGGGACCTTTCAATCCATTTAAAAATCTTTTCCCTTCAGCTCCACCCTTTCCCTTTCATGTTGTTAGTGTAGGTCCCTAGTTATCAGACTCATTGCATGCAAGTAGGTTATTGCATCAGATTTGGTTTCATTGGGGTATAGGATACCTATAGGAGTCTGGTGACTATTCCACAATAATACATCTGCAGGCCTTTCAGTCATCAAGAAGAGTCATGAGTGTGCAGATGAGGCAATACCCGCCTGAGTGATGTGGAGCTCAAAGCAGAAGGAGGATTCCCTCGGTCCTCATCAATTGGCACTTTTTCCCTGTCAGACTTTGGAGCGAAGACTAACCAGTTTGTCAATCATAGTGTAAACCTGGCACCATGTGGGAACAAGTTTTAGAGCCAACAAAATGGCGACTCTGCTGGGAAGAACAATGAAAAGGAAGTTTATCTATTAGAATCTATGGTTGTTTCAAAATTTTGCAGTATCTTATTGACCAGATTGATTTGCCCATCCGAGTCACCAACAAAATGGTGACTCTGCTGGGGAGAGTCTAGAATAGAATCAGAAATAAAAAGAAAAGCATTTGCTGATATCTTCTCACCTAGTTATGAGTGGCGGCTCTGATTTTCTCTGTTTGATCAATGTTCCTTCTAATAAACAGTGTGTATACCTCGTGTAGTTTTGTGTTGGTTGGAAGAAGAAACAGTGAAACATTTTTCTCTCAAGGAGATGGCGGCTCTACATGACAAATTTATCTGATGGAGTTTCAAGGTGAGCTCAGGATCTGCCCTTCCTTTCAATCAACAAGGTCTTCTGCTGCAAGATTTTCCCAGGTATTTTTCAATTTTTAAATGTTTCCTTATAAAGTGATCAAGCACTAAAAGAAGGATAAGGTGTGAGCAGAGGTTAGCATACTTCAAGTTTTCAGTTGCAGTTTGGAAAAATTATATGGAAGTATTGCAGTGAGTTTAATGGATAAGTTGAATAAGGAGCTGGCTTTCCTTGAGGAGGGCATCCTTAGGCATTGCATAAAGTTGGTAAGATTAAAAGTGGGAAGTAGAAAGGATTTATCCATATCCTTGTTCTATGATAAATTTTGTGAAGTATATGAGCTTCCTAAGGATGTTGAGTTTCCTGAATCTGATTTCATTGGTTTATTCCTGGAGCTTTGTTTTCCTGAGTCAACCAGTTGGTCAAATTTGAATTTCTGAGAGTTTTTGCGATAGGAAGTACCAGAATTTATAGTTTTTTCAATAGATTTTGATTGGTTTGGTGGCGCCAGTGGTTGCAAGGTGGTCCAGAGGCCTGTTACTTGATTTGCAGAGACTTTTGTGCCGTATGAAGGACTATTTTATGCTCGACAGGTGTGTTTGTAGGTGGCTAATTTGACTGGTTTTCATGGTTCTTCCTGGTGTTTTGTACTGATTGTCATGATTGTTAGATCTGTTTGAGATCTCTTTCTCCAGGTTGCCTGTGTTTCCTACCCTGACAGTAAATTTCTTGGCTGTCTCTGATTGGCTTAGTGGGTGAAGGCTATGCCCTAGCTGTCTATAGCTTGTTGCAACCTGTTATGGGTTTCCAGGGTAGCTAGTGGTATAAAGTGTCAATTTTTTGACTTAGAAAAGGTTCTGAATTTTGTCAGTTCCAGTGAAAGGTTCGGTTCTGCAGATTTCTCCTTCTCTCTGCATATAGGGTATTTTTCTTCCATTTGCTGGTTCAAATAATACAATGCATATTGTAACAGACTTGTTTTATGCATGAGAATTTAATATACTCTTATTGTTACCAAGCTATCTCCATTTGAATTCTAGATTCATTAATCATACATCAAGGGTGTCTGGTTTTTCTAATTGTATTGCCTAAGTGTTTGCAAGTGGAGTTGTCTTCACAGAGATAACTGGTTCAGGGTTAGTATTCATGTATGTATGAGCTGAAATATCAAGGATAGGTCATGCTTATCTTTCAATGGATGCTGGTTAATGTATTGTCTGATTCATAGGTCTTTTCTAAGGGGAGGGTCAAAATTCTTTGAATGGATAATAGCATGCTTGAATGCACAGGTGGGTGTTAAGTTGAGGTTTGGTCATGGTGTGTGATTGATGTCAGGCATCAACACATTGAGCATATTGTGTTCTTGTTTCATAATTGTCTCTTGTAGTAGGGTATTTGACTTTGTGGCCCATTGGATAAGGCATTGGTCTATCAGAGACTTAGGGCATCTCAGGGGACCTTTCAATCCATTTAAAAATATTTTCCCTTCAGCTCCACCCTTTCCCTTTCATGTTGTTAGTGTAGGTCTCTGGTTATCAGACTCATTGCATGCAAGCAGGTTATTGCATCAGATTTGGTTTCATTGGGGTACAGGATACCTATAGGAGTCTGGTAACTATTCCACAATAATACATCTGCAGGCCTTTCAGTCATCAAGAAGAGTCATGAGTGTGCAGATGAGGCAATACCCACCTGAGTGATGTGGAGCTCAAAGCAAAAGGAGGATGCCCTCGGTCCTCATCAATTGGCACTTTTTCCTTGTCAGACTTTGGAGCGAAGACTAACCAGTTTGTCAATCATAGTGTAAACCTAGCACCATGTGGGAACAAGTTTTAGAGCCAACAAAAAGCAAGAGCCAAATGGTGTTGAGATGAGATATGTCTTCAAGAAACAAGAGGCACCTATTTACCAGGTTTTCACCATCTTGGTAGAGATTCTATTTTTGCTACCATGACACCTATTTACTAGGTTTTCATCAATGACACATTTTTCTTCTTTTCAATTTTTTTGTTCTTTTCTCTTTTTTTAATTTTTTTGTATTTTTGAATATTTCATTTTTTTTGTATTTTTTCAATTTTCAATTTTTTCAATTTTTTTTTTAATTTTTCAAATTTTTTTATTATTATCAAGGTGCCTATTTACCAAATTTTCACCAAGATAATAAATACATCAAAGTGCCTGTTTACCAGGTTTTCACTAAGATGATCATTTTTTCAAGACATTTTGCAATTTTTAGGATTTTTGACAATATACCATTTTTTGGATTTTTTCAAGATCAATAAATATGTACATGAGCACATAGAGAATGCCTCAGCTATAGAATATTTTCAAGTGAAGAGCATTGACCGACTCTTTTAGCTATTCTCCTTCAGTGGTGGAGAGATGATAAGCACCAGACCCAAATGTTGCAATAATAATGTACAGACCAAGCCAGTTTGGTTCAAATTTTCCTTTCTAGATTCGTTGCTGCTGATTCTTGGGGTTTTCTCTCAGGACGAGATCACCCACTTGGAATTCCCTTTGTTTGACTTTCTTATTGTAGGCTCTAGACATTCTCTTTTGGTATGCTCAAAGATGATCGAATGGCACCTTCTGACGTTCATCCAGTAACTAAAGCTCTTGAAGCCAAGATATTCTAATGTCTTCATCAGTGATGAGGCCCCTCAGAGAGACTTGCAATGTAGGAATCGTGACTTCAATAGACAATACTACATCTGCTCCATAAACCAAGGCAAAGGGTGTGGCCCTCATTGGTGTTCTATTCTATAGGCCCATAGAGCTGGATTAATCTGGAGGTGCTAATCTCTACCAGATTTATGAACTGTTCTATGCAATATTTTGAGAATTGTCTTATTAGAAGCTTCTGCTTGTCCATTACCCTGAGGATAATAGATAGATGACTAATGCTGAATGATCCTAAATTTGGTGCATAACTCTTTAAGGTCCTTGTTCTTGAATTGTCCCCCATTATAAGTGATAATGGATGAGGGTACACCATATCTATAGATGATATAGTTCAGTATAAACATAGCCACAGACTTGCCATCAGCTATAGTCAAAGGAACTACCTCAACCCACTTAGTAAAATAGTTTGTAGCTGTGATGATAAACTTATGTCCTCTTGAAGAAGAAGGATGTATCTAACCCACCAAATCAAAGGCCCACTACTTGAATGGCCAGAAACTGATGAAAGGAATAAGCTCTTTAGCAGGAGCATGGATTAGATTTTCGTGAAATTGGCACTGTTTACAAGCCTTGGCATATTGAATAGCTTCTTTCTCCATATCTGGCCAGTAGTAACCAGCTCTAATAAGTTTATGAGATAATGTCAAACCACTCGAATGAGACCCACATATACCTTCATGCACCTCAGCTAACGCATGTTTGGGCTCATCGGGTTCTAGACACCTAAGCAGGGTACTGTCTAGACCTCATCTATACAAGTCATTTTCTATGACGACATATCATGAAGCATTACAAATTAGGTGATGCTTTTCATTCCAGGTATAGGTTTCAGGAATGATTTGGTCACAAAGGTAGGAATAGATATGGTGGTAGTGGGGTGAATCATGTCTAATGATTGAATAGATCATCATAGATTCAGGAATGTCATAGGTTGGGTAGCATAATGTCTCCACTAGTAATTCATTTCTAAAGTCAGTTTTTGGCATCTGTAACAGAGAGGTGAGAGTAGCCATGACATCTGTTGCTTTATTATCTACCCTTGGAATTTACTGAAAAGAAATGTGTGCAAAATACTGTTTGAGATCATCTACCATACATTTGTAAGACACTAGCTTGTCATCCTTTGTTTGATAGATACCATTAACTTGGTTGATGACTAACTGAGAGTCTCCAAAGACCTTGAGCTCATCCATGCAACATTCAATGGCTATCTTCATACCGTTAATGAGAGATTCATAGTCAGTGATGTTGTTTGTGTAAGGAAACAACATTTTATAAGCTTTGGGCAGTGAATATCTTTGAGGTGTTATGAATAGTATGCCTTCACCTGATCCTTGCTGAGTGAATGATCCATCAAAGAATATGCTCCAAGATTGATGTGTGAGAAGCATAATGGATTCATCTAGGAATTCAATGTTCAAAGGTTGGTAATCTTTCAAAGGAGCTTCAGCCAATTGATCAACAATTGCTTGTCCTTTGATATCTTTTCTTTCCACATACTCAATGTCAAATTCATTGACTATCATAACCCATTTTGCTAGTCTACCCGTGAGGGAAGCCTTGCTCAGCAAGTACTTTAGTGGATCAATTTTTGCAATGAGCCTTGTAGTGTGAGCGAGCATATAATGTCACAACTTTTGTGAAGCAAACACTACTGCTAGACAAGCTTTCTCAATGACAGAATAGTTCATTTCATACGAAACCAATGTTTTGCTGATATAATAAATGGATCTCTCTTTGTTGTTCTGGTCCTCTTGAGCTAGGAGAGCACCCAAAGATGTGTTCATGGTGGAGATGTATAGTATGAGAAGCTTCCCATGAATAGGAGGCATCAATATAGGTGGATTAGCAAGATACTGCTTAATCTGAGTGAATCCTCTGTCACATTCTTCATTTGACCATTCATAAGTCACACCATTATGCAAAGTTTTAGTGAATGGTTGTGACTTGTCGGCCAACCGTGAAATGAAGCACCGAATAGATTGTAGCCTTCCCTAAAGTCCTCTCATCTAACTAATGTTTTTAGGTGGAGGCATGTCCATAATATCTTGAACTTTTTCTGGATCAACCTCTATACCTTTAGCTGAAATGATGTAACCCAAGAGTTTCCCAGAAGTGACACCGAATGCGTATTTTCTGGGATTAAGTCTGAGACTAAATTGTTCCATGCAATCAAGTATGGAACCCAAATCTGTCAGATGAGTTTTCTACTGCATGCTTTTGGCTAAAGTGTCATCCACATAATCTTCCATTGTTTTATGCATCATATCATGGAAAATGGTAGTGACAGCTCACTACTACATTTGGGGCCAAATTTCAACAGAAGTTTTCGATGAGTAACTTTTTATTATGAATTTCATGTTTGTTTTTTGTAATAGACCCTAATGATGTTAGTATTTTGATGGGTGTTTAATTGACCATTGGAATTCTGACAGATTTAGAGTATAGATTAAAAAAAAAATGAAACGGCCTCATCATTTTTATTTCGATTGGATAGAGGGAGCAGGAGAAAAGGAGCGAAAGCAAAGCGTGGGAGAAGGTATGTGATTTCTTCATCTTTCGAGCCTCTGGCATCATATTTGAATGTATTTCATTTTATTTGATCATGAATGCTCTTTGAAATGACAACATTCTACTGGTGTTGTGTCGTAGCCAGTGCTTTATCTCTATTATTTGATGTTATTGGTGCTTTTGCTCAAGGATATCGATTCACTGTATTCAAATGTTTGGATTCACGTTTGTTGATATTACTGGCATATATGTTTAATGATGCCATTGTAAATTACTGTCACTGAAATGATCGCATTCTACTAGTGTCATGCCCTAGCCCATGCTTTAACTCCATTATTTGATCTTATTGGTGCTTGTGCTCAAGGATATCCATTTTTTTGAAATGTTGACTATGGTTATCAAATGGACAGCCCATGAGCTTCTAGCTAGGTGCCATTTATATTAATAGCTTAGGGCATCAAATGTATTGTATCATTGATAGTTGATACTTTGTTAAAAGGAAATAGGACAAAGAATGATTTTTATTTAGTTTCTCTATTTTGATCCCTAAGTGGCTTACAACCCTAGAGAAGTATATGCAGATTTACGGATGCAGTTGCAGGATACATAGCAGCTAATAATTCACAATAAATCCATGCATCCAATTTGAATAGCAATTAATACAAAGAACTAGGGTCCTCCAATGGCCCAATCATCCAGACCTTGACTATCCCCTCAACTAGTGACCCTTCAAAACTAGGTTATCATGCAATCAGTGAGTGATCCTTCATTCTCCTGGTGAGCTTCTAGGTAGGTACCATTTGTATATTTGATAGCTTAGGGCATCAAATGTATATCATATCATTGATAGTTGAGACTTTGTTAAAAGGAAATAGGACAAAGAACAATTTTGATTTAGTCTCTGTATTTTGATCCCTAAGTGGCCTACAACCCTAGAGAAGTATATGGAGATTTACGGATGTAGTTGCAAGATACAGAGCAGCTGATAATTGACAAGAAATCCATGCATCCAATTTGAATAGAAATTACTACAAATAAATAGGGTCCTCCAATGGTGCAATCATCCAGACCTTGACTGTCCCCTCAACCAATGACCCTTCAAAATTGGGTTATCATGCAATCAGTGAGTGATCCTTCATTCTCCTAGTCTTCCCTACATCCAAACATATTGAAAATACACAATACAATGATAACAAGTCTTTCACAATCCCCCTTCCCTCAAGGAACACTATCAACCATCCCTTCCACATAGCATTTCACTATTTTATGAGTGGATTGTGCAGGAACAGTTAACATTAAACAAGGAGCAAACTCCTCAACACATCTTGGAAACCATTGAATTCAATAATAAATGAAACCTAACACCAACACTATTCCTTCCATAGTTGCAGGATACATAGCAGGTGATAATTCACAAGAAATCCATGCATCAAATTTTTATAAGGATATCCTACTAATCAATAGGAATTTTCTTGAGATGACCAATGATTATGCATTTTGATGGCAGTGTGCTAGTTCAAAAGGATAATATAAATCTAAAACATTTTTTTCTAATTTTCTCAAACTATAAATGTGGTTAAAGGGAAAATACTATGTGGAAAACCCACAAACCAAGCTAGCAAATGATTGTACATCAAATTATTCCTATATTCATTCAAGTATTGCTATGCTTTAGCTACCTGACCTTTGAGCTTCATCTAGAGGAATGTGTAGCTTTAAGATAGAGTTACTTCTTGGGCCTTACAATAGGGTGGAATATGATCAAGATTTGTTTAGGCTGTATCTTTGTTAGTCCCATTGTTAGGTTCTTATAGTTCATGGTTTGAATCTATTATGGTTGTGTAAGGGATTTGTAGATTCTTTTTCTAACATAATTATTGGACATCATGATTGGAACAACTAGTAGTTGGCTATTGTACACATGAATCATATATGTCAATGGTTCTTTGTGTTCAAGAATTCATTGATCAATCTTTGAGATTTATTGTCCCAACTTTAAAAGAGTGATAAAAGATATAGTGAGTGCTATCTTTTCCAAGTGTTTTGTGGGTGCCATTATCTTCTAGGAGTAATTTCTGAAACCAAATTATGTTCTTTGCCTCTAGTAAATATTGTAGACACAACCATCTTCTTGGTGAAGGGTTTCTTCCATCCCCATGAGGCACTATTGCATGGTTTCCATTCCCTTGTAGTATACTGAACCTAATTTAATACAAGTGTGCACTATTTTGGGTTCTATAATTTATGGGCCCTACACTGTGGTTGTTAGCCTAATTAAGACAGGCCTACCTTTGCATATAATAAGAGGCCAACATGAAACAAACATCCAGAGGTTAGGTGGTTGTTCCTTGTCCATAATTTATTATTTAAGTGCTAAGTGATGATGGGTATATCGTGTAATTCACACCTAGTGTGTCTCTTTCTTTCTCTCCACATTTCACATTAGGAGTATATGTTATAAAATACTAATGAAATCAACTATAGGTCAAATCTAATCAAAATTGCAATATAAAGATTAAAATAGATCTTGAAGAAATATGGGAACCATTTTTGACAGATATTGTACAAATGAAGAGAATACTCCAAAGAGGAAATGCTTCAATGTGGAACAATTGAAGGACAATATTTTACTTTTATATGCACATCTACAATGTTTTTGATATATTTCTAAGATAACAAAACCATAGAAAGAATAGCATATAGAAGAAAGTAAAGAATAATGATCATACTTTGAGATATTGTGGAAAATTAAAGGAAAGAATGCTTGGTGGGGTTATCATGCAATTAGTGAGTGATCCTTCATTCCCCTCTTCCAGTGACCCTTCAAAATTGAGTTTTTATTTAGTTTCTCTATTTTGATCCCTAAGTGGCTTACAACCCTAGAAAAGTATATGTAGATTTACGAATGCAGTTGTAGGATACATAGCAGCCGATAATTCACAATAAATCCATGCATCCAATTTGAATAGAAATTAATACAAAGAACTAGGGTCCTCCAATGGCCCAATCATCTAGACCTTGACTGTCCCCTCAACCAGTGACCCTTTAAAATTGGGTTATCATGCAATCAGTGAGTGATCCTTCATTCTCTTGGTGAGCTTCTAGGTAGGTGCCATTTGTATATTTGATAGCTTAGGGCATCAAATCTATATTGTATCATTGATAGTTGAGACTTTTTAAAAATGAAATAGGACAAAGAATGATTTTGATTTAATTTCTCTATTTTGATCTCTAAGTGGCTTACAACCATAGAGAAGTATATGCAAATTTACGGATGCAGTTGCAGGATACATAGCAGTTGATAATTCACAAGAAATCCATGCATCCAATTTGAATAGAAATTAATACAAAGAAATAGGGTCCTCCAATGGTCCAATCATCAGGACCTTGACTGTCCCCTCAACCAGTGATCCTTCAAAACTAGGTTATCATGCAATCGGTGAGTGATCCTTCATTCTCCCGGTTTGCCCTGCATCCAAACATATTGGAAATACACAATACAATGATAATAATTCTTTCAAAATCCCCCTTCCCTCAAGGAACACTATCAACCATCCCTTCCACATAGCATTCTACTGTTGTATGAGTGGATTGTGCAAGAACAGTTAACATTAAACAAAGAGCAAACTCCTCAACACATCTTGGAAACCATTGAATTCAATAATAAATGAAACCTAACACCAACACTATTCCTTCCATTCACTTCTACCAAGAATAAAACATTTAATCCATTCAACATTACATATAATCATTAGATAGTTACATTGCCTGACTATGTAGAGGAAAAATCATGACCAAAATGATCAAAACTACTTTCACCCTTGCACAAGCTATTCCTCACTCTTAATGAGTTATAAACATGCCATTGTTTCAGTTTTGCTTGCGAGTTATGATAATTTTTGTAAACATGTCATTGGTTCAGTTTAGTGTATTCATTTTTGTCAGACAAATCTTCATTGTCTTCTGATTGTCTTATTTATATAGTAGCATGTATTAATTGGTTGACAAATAAAGAAGCATTTAGATAATCAGAAGATTTGGCTGATTAAGAGTGAGGCCTTCTTTAGAATCTCATATAAATTTGGCCGATTAAGATGAGAAGAAAAACACAATTCATTAGTTAAATTTTTCAATTTCATGTATTTTTTCTCCTATTTATTAGGTGCATGAGTTGAAGGTTGAATGTAAGAGTCTTATAATGTTGTGTTACCTTAAATCTCAAGTTTTTGATACTCCTATGATGATCTTTCTCAAAAAGTATTTTATTCTATTGTTGTTTTTTGAATAACATATTTGGGCAAATACAAAAATTATGTACTTCTACAAGATAGTTAACACAAAATTGAAGCATCAAACAAGACTTGATCAAGTTGTAGGTGGAACGTGCACTCAAATAGTAAGTAATGTAGAATAACAAAATAAGTAATATGTCATGTCTACATTTTGTTATTTTCTGAGATTACATCCATGTTCTATATTCATAGAATGGTTCAAAATTAAAATTTACAATTTGATAAAAGTACTGACGGGTGTTGTTCCTTGCACCCTCAATCAACAACTTGCCTCCATTTTATTTTGATTTACAAACTACTATATTATTTGAATATCTTTCTTTCTTGCCACAATAGAAAAGAGTTTGAGGTGGAAGACTACAATAATAGAAGTGTTTCAATTTGGTATACTATAGTACAACATCATTTCATAACTAAGTTTTCAATTTCTATATATAATTAGGTTATAGATAATCTAAGTGAAGAAGCATCATGTCAGGCAATCCAAGTGAAGAAGGTAATGGGGATGCAATCAATAGATTGTGGTCAAACTTGAAAAGAAAAGGTGATGGAAAATGTTATTGTCCCTGCAATAATTGTAAGGGCTTAAACATTAGAAGATTGCTAATCAAAACAACTAAGAGACATTGTAGGGATAATGGTCACATTGAAGGAGGCTTTGATTATCATGAATTGGTAAGTTTTTCATTATATTTATTTAACAATTAATATATATATGAAATACACCTGATGATGAGATCATTATCATGGTTTATTTGTATTCATTTTAATATAGGTCGACCTCCCTAGGGGAGTACGTGATATGGACCATGGAGGTGCGAATATTGAGAATATGGCTTTGGAAGTGGAGGATCATGGAGGTGCAAATATTGAAGCAGAAGATTATGATCCCATGGAAGATGACATTGATGCGCCAGATGATGGTACTAATACATTGATCCATGACAGATTTGGTATTGGCGCAACTGATGATGATGATAAGGATGATGTTGATGTCATCCATGATATACCTCTACTTGAGAAGGTAGCCACACCCCTTTACGAAGGCTCCCAAACAACTCTTCTCTTTGCTATATTGTTGTTGTTGAACTTGAAGGTTATGAATGGTTTATCCAACACAGCAATGTCACGTATGCTACGGTATGTCATATATGGCATTATAGTAATTAAATGGTGAAATGTGTACAATAAATATTGTTAATATTAACAACATATATTTTTTTCTATAGATTGATAGGTGAGTTCTTGTTACCACCATCGAATATTCTCCCTCGCTCATACTGTGAATTATGTGCCACTATGAAAGATATTGGAATAGAGTATCAAGCAATAGATGCTTGTCCCAATGATCATATTATTTATCATAAAAAACATGAATTTGCAATAGAATGCCCTGAATGTCATACGAGTAGATATCGAATAGATCAAATAACAAAAAAGGTGCCTCACAAGGTTCTTCGTTACATCCTCATTATACCACATTTGCAAAGATTATTTAGGTGTAATAGCTTGGCACAATTTATGGATTACCATGCATGCAATAGGAGTCAAGATGACATTATTCGAATGCCTGTGAATGGTTCTATATTTAAGGACATAGAGGAAAAGTGGCCACACTTTATCAAAGAACCTCGAAATCTCAAGCTTTCAGTGGCAGCAGATGGTGTCAATCCATTTGGAGAGCTAAGATCTGTTTGCACTGTTTGGCCTATTTTTGTCATCAACAATAACATTCCTCCATGGATGTCAATAAAGAGGGAGCAAATTATGTTGGCAATGATTGTTCCAGGTATTTGATCATTTAATAGTTATCTACATGTAATTATAAATCTTGTAGTAAAATGGTCACAATAATTATGTAATGTTGTTCATTCAACCAGGTAAATACCAAGTTAAAGATATGAATGTTTATATTGAGCCTCTTATCGATGAGTTGGTGGAGTTATGGAAAGGTGCCACTATGTATGACATCTCTAGACCAATAGGAGACAGACAATTTCAATTTCATGCAATGCTTGTATGGACAATACATGATGCCCCAGGGCTAACACATTTTTCTGGTATGTTATGGTGAATTCAAGTTGCACATGATAATTCTAAAAATAAAAATTAACATATTTAATCCAATTGTATCATTACCTTGTAGGTCTTCAAACAAAGGGAAAATTTGCATGTCCAGTTTGTGGTCCAAAAATGAAATCTCGTTATTCAAAAAGTTTAGGAAAGCAGGTGTTTGATGAGTATAGGTACTTTCTCCACAAAAATCATAACTATTGAATTACTGAAAAACATCTTTTCAATGGGAAAGAAGAGACTACATCTAAGCCATGGAGAATGACACCTCACTTATGGAAGTTGGAATATAATAGAATTAATCGTCAAGGTACTACCATTCTACCTAACAGTTTATGTTTGAAATTTGTATATTTTTATTGTGTTTTGTTTTTTTATTATGTGATTGATGATCGTGAATGTCATCAAGGCAACACTACTGAGCACCTTCCAAAGGGACTAAAGAGTTATCCCAGACAATTTAGTAGGTTTCCCTACTACGAGAAGTTGCTTGATGTGCATTTGTTTGATACTATGCATATTGGAAAGAATATAACGGAGACATTATGGAAGATATTGGATAGAAGACATGACAAAGAAAAAATTGTCAAAATTTGTAGCGACATTCATGAATCCAACCATGCAATGAAATTTCATTGAATCAAATAGAAATGGAGAACAGATTAATACAAGTGTCCTTCCTTGGTTATTAACACAACAACAAGGTGATGCCATAAAAGAAGTCATACGAAAAATTTGATTTCCCATAGGATTTTCTGAAAACATAAGCAATACCATATCAAAGAAAGGTGAATTTGGGCTAGGGTTGAAAACATATGATTGGCATACCTTCATCAAGGTAAGTCATGTTCTTTTGTATTTACAATATATTTGTAAACTGCATGTACTTCTCGTTGTATTATATGAGAAAAGAATGACATGATTATTTTTATAATTGTTGCATTACGTGCTACCCCTATCTCTCCCAGAGAACTTTGACAATAACATCAAACAAGTGATATATGATCTTGGAAAATACATGAGGTAAGCAATGATATCTGTTCAATTTTTTGTATATATATATATATATATATATATATATATATATATATATATATATATATATATATATATATATATATATATATATATATATATATATATATATATATATATATATATATATATATATATATATAGTAAAGTCTTGTGTTTATATATTTTTGTGTCTTGAATGTCTTGTAGGTGGTTGTCATCTAAAAAAATCCATAGAGAAGATACAAAATATTGGAAGAGAAGAATTCCTCTTCTAATGTGTGAAATGCAAAAGTGTCTACCTTCAACCTTTTTCAATGCACAAGAACACTACCTCATACACCAAGTTGAGGAGATTGAAATGTGTGGACCTGTACACACTCGGTCAATGTGGATGGTTGAGAGGTAGTTGAAATTTTTTAAGGCTTTGGTTTGGAAAAGAGCATGTCCTGAGGGTTCTATGGTGGAGGGATATATGGTATACTAGACTATGGTGTATATTACTGAATATCTTCCTAAGCTTGCAACAAAGATCTATATAGATCACATTTGGGATCTCAACACCATTAGAAAATTTGAAGGTGAGTACTTGGTTGGGGAAGGCAGAATGAGGAAACTGAGAGGTAATAAATTATAAGATGTTATTGTAGCTATTAATTAATTCTTAATCTTCAAAATTAATCAGTTGTAAGTCGTCTATTTATTTTTTGTACAGCTTCTCAAGAGTGGGATGTAATATATTTGTATATTGCAAACAATCAAGATTGGATGATGAAATGGATTGAACGATGTCATCATTTAGGTCGCACATTAACATGGGAAGTTGTGTCTTCATTGGTTAATGAAGCTCATTGTAATGGAGATCCAAATGTTACCCAAAGGGAAATAGATTTAGCATATGGTTTAAAAGATTTCCAGGTACATATAAATTTGTTAATCACTCATACATTTATGAACTCTCGATGCATTAATTTATACATGTTTTACATATTTTTGTAGGTCAAACACCACAAGGCTATGTTTTGCAATGGTCATAAATTTTGCATCAAAAAGTTGGATGACACAAATAAAACTTGTGATTCTGGGATAAGTGCAGTCTTTCAGGTGACTAATATTTCATCTAGAAATGACTTACATCCTCGAGAGTCCGAAAATTGATACTATGGCATTTTGGATGATATACTTAAGTGTGACTTTAATTCCTTCAGATTAGTTCTTTTCATCGTCAAATGGTATAGGCTACAACTTAATCAAAATTATCCTAATAGAACTGTTATTGAACATGACAATGGGTTTCCAATGATTAATACAAGGTGGTTTGAGCCAGTTGGGGATGAACCCTATGTTCTTCCAAGCCAATGTGAGTAGGTATTTTACTCAGAGGTTCCGCAAAAATTGGGTTGGTCGTTTGTTGTTAGACATGATCCAAGAGGAAGGCTGATGAGGTATAATTCGATGGAAGAAGATTGTGAACAACTAGAAGATGATGTAGATGATGATCACGAACAAGAATTAGTCGATGATGTTCCTGATGCAACTTTTCTTGAAGAAGAAGAAGATGATGACGATGATGATGCTACTGATGATGCTACTAATGATGCTACTGATGATGATGATGATGGTGTTGTCATTGATGATGATGTTGTTGCTGTTGCTGATGATGATGTTGATGTTGATGCCGATGATGACAATGACGATGAAGATGAAGACAATGACGATGGTGGTGATGATGATGTTGACGTCAATGATGATCATGGTGATTAGTTGGATGAAGAAGAAGATGAATGACATGAATGAAATGTACAAATACGTGAACACTGCTTAATCTATTTAATATTGATTTCTTGATAGAAATGTGCAGTTATGCAATCAATGCTTAATCTAATTAATTCATGATGTACTTACTATGGGATGCTTATGGTTTTTAATGTACTTACTATGTGGTTTTGAGTATATGTATCATGATTTTTTTAGCTAACATTAGATAATTGAATTACATGTGTAGGTACCCAGACTCCTTTCATGAGCATCCCACACAATCTCATGGATCGACAAACTGACCTCGATGTTGATGATGTGACTAGATTAGGTAAATAGCTATACAATTATGGCCTGTAAAGTACTGAAATACTTTAAAATGTTTAAAATGTTTTTAATTTAACCCTTTTATATGTTATTGCAGATGAGCCCCCTTTGCATCAATAGAGAACTAGGTGTGCATTGAGATCTAATGAGAGGGTAGATGATCATGATGATGATATCGATACTCATCTTACAATTATATCTTAAAAACTAGAAATCAAAAGGAAAAAAAGAAATGATTGTCATCTATGCACCTTAATTCATAATGACTAATTTTTATATGCCAATGAATTTAATTATGTGGTATTGAATGTTCATAAATTTTATAATGTGTTAATGAATGTTATCGTGTGATAATTAATGAATGTCACATTTTATTAATGTGTGAATGAATGTTATTGTGTGATAATTAATGAATGTTACATTTTATTAATGGATGAAATAATGAATGAATGTTAGATGTTAACGGGGAATTTAGAGTGATGTTAGGGCGGGGGGTGTGGGGCCAAATGAGCTTCCACCTTCACGTGGTTGGCCCTGTTTAGTACAGAATATAAAACTATTCTCAAAATAAAGTGAAGCTCAATAAGTTTGTTCCTTATATAGGGTCTCAAGTGTAGCTTTTATCCCACTCTCAACATTGCAAGGCTTCAAGTGGTGTTCTGATATTGGTTTCTCCATCTCCCACTGACATCTTGTCTTTCTCCTAAGAACTCTCACTGAGCTATGATACATGGATGATCAGAAGATGTCCCTTACATGCTACACATATATAATATGGTAGATCTAGGGAACAAATATACTACAACATAGAATGAGTCAACTTGAATCTATAGTTTCTTCATTCACAATGAAAATTCAAATTACACACCATATTTTAGATTTAATATTCATATTTACCTTCATCATGATCATAGCCATCATGGTCAACATTTGGTTCAACTTCATTTGAACCACACTTCATGTTGGATTATAACATATTGATACTTACACCATGAAGAAGACAAATGATTAAATAGAAAGAGAGGACCAACTGAACCATCTTGTGGTCAGTTTATATCACATTGAGAAACAATGTCAAGACTCAAAAATCAAAACAATCAAAAGTTTCTTCAAGACCATGAATGATCAACAACATTCCATTAGAAAACAAAACACTAATCTATATTATCATTAAGCCATAAAATATGTTTTTAAAGTTTAGAAGCATATCACAAGAACTTTCAAGAAACATAGTACTATCCAAGGACCAAAATGAATACCCTCCAAATGATTATGATTATGTTGATGTTGACGTCCATAATTTATGTCTAATGATTATGATGATGTTGATGTTGATGTCTATAATTTATTTCACTTACTGATGCTTGCCTAGATTGAATTTTGAATTGCCAGGCTGGAGAACGCTTTCAAAGTTTAGGGTATGTTCTACATGATACTCTTAGTTACAGCTCAAATGCAACTCAACATATTTTTGATCCTGGGCAACCCACTGTAGAAACTCATCCGCAGGTGAAATTTAAAGCTATGAATCTTGGCATTGTTAATGTTATTACTTTTCCTCATGTTTCATATTTGTGAAAATGTTTCTTGGCACTATCTTATTCTTATTAAAATGTTCTTTATTGTGGGGCAGGAGGTCAATCTTCATTGTCTTCATTGTGGGGGACAATGAAGATTTCTCTGACAAATAGCAGGTCTTCTTTAGTATCTTATAATAACATGCTAAACTGATAAAGGTGTTATGGGCATTTAATCTGCAATTACTAATAGACTAAGCATATTATTACTATGCTTAATGTTCCATTTAAATGCATTTAACACAAAAAACAAATTTACAAAACTGAACCAATGGCATGTTTACAACAAAGATGTGTTGAGGAGTTTGCTCCTTGTTTAATATTAACTGTTCGTGCACAATCCACTCATACAACAGTGAAATGCTATGTGGAAGGGATGGTTGATAGTGTTCCTTGAGGGAAGGGGGATTTTGAAAGACTTGTTATCATTGTATTATGTATTTCCAATATGTTTGGATGCAGGGCAGACCAGGAGAATGAAGGATCACTCACTAATTATTTCATGTTGGCCTCTTATTATATGCAAAGGTAGGCCTGTCTTAATTAGGCTAACAACCATAGTGTAGGGGCCATAATATTTTCCCTTTAACCACATTTATAGTTTGAGAAAATCAGAAAAAATTGTTTCAGATTTATATTATCCTTTTGAACTAGCACACTGCCATCAAAATGCATAATCATTGGTCATCTCAAGAAAATTCCTATTGATTAGTAGGATATCCTTATAAAAATTTGATGCATGGATTTCTTGTGAATTATTGATTGCTATGTATCCTGCAACTATGGAAGGAATAGTGTTGGTGTTAGGTTTCATTTATTATTGAATTCAATGGTTTCCAAGATGTGTTGAGGAGTTTGCTCCTTGTTTAGTGTTAACTGTTCCTGCACAATCCACTCATAAAATAGTGAAATGCTATGTGGAAGGGATGGTTGATAGTGTTCCTTGAGAGAAGGGGGATTGTGAAAGACTTGTTATCATTGTATTGTGTATTTTCAATATGTTTGGTTGCAGGGCAGACCAGGAGAATGAAGGATCACTCACCGATTGCATGATAACCCGATTTTGAAGGGTCACTGGTTGAGGGGATAGTCAAGGTCTGGATGATTGGGCCATTGGAGGACCCTATTTCTTTGTAGTAATTGCTATTCAAATTGGATGCATCAATTTCTTGTGAATTATCCGCTGCTATGTATCCTGCAACTACATCCGTAAATCTACATATACTTCTCTACGGTTGTAAGCCACTTAGAGATCAAAATAGAGAAACTAAATCAAAATTGTTCTTTGTCCTATTTCCTTTTAACAAAGTCTCAACTAGATCTATTAGACTTCCACAATCCATATTAATGCTAGTATCAGTTTCTAGGTTCGATTGTGTATAATTTTTTCCATCAACATTTCAGATCATACTACATGATCCATCATATCATGTTCTTTTCTCTCTAGCATCCTGATGATGGATCATGTAGTATGATCCGAAATGTTGATGGAAAAAATTATACACAATCGAACCCAGAAACTGATACTAGCAAAGTCTCAACTATCAATGATACAATATACATTTGATGCCCTAAGCTATCAAATATACAAATGGTACCTACCTAGAAGCTCACCAGGAGAATGAAGGATCACTCACTGATTGCATGATAACCTAGTTTTGAAGGGTCACTAGTTGAGGGGACAATCAAGGTCCGGATGATTGGGCCATTGGAGGACCCTAGTTCTTTGTATTAATTGCTATTCAAATTGGATGCATGGATTTATTGTGAATTATCGGCTGCTATGTATCCTGCAACTGCATCCGTAAATCTACATATACTTCTCTAGGGTTGTAAGCCACTTAGAGATCAAAATAGAGAAACTAAATAAAAATCGTTCTTTGTCCTATTTCCTTTTAACAAAGTATCAACTATCAATGATACAATACATTTGATGTCCTAAGTTATCAATACAAATGGCACCTAGCTAGAAGCTCACGGGCTGTCCATTTGATAACCACAGTCAACATTTCAAAAAAATGGATATCCTTGAGCACAAGCACCAATAACATCAAATAATGGAGTTAAAGCATAGGCTAGGGCATGACACCAGTAGAATGCGGTCATTTCAGTGACAACAATTTAGAATGCAGTCCTTTGGCATGTATTAAATAGAATAGAATTTTCAACATATTATTATCATTCTATTTCTTTGTTGTAAACATGCCATCGGTTCAGTTTTGTAACTTCACTGTTGTATGAGTGGATTGTGCAGGAACAATTAACATTAAACAAGGAGAAAACTCCTCAACACATCTTGGAAACCATTGAATTCAATAATAAATGAAACCTAACACCAACACTATTCCTTCCATTCACTTCTACCAAGAATAAAGCATTTAATCCATTCAACATTACATATAATCATTAGACAGTTACATTTCCTGACTATGTAGAGGAATAATCATGACCAAAATGATCAAAACTACTTTCACCCTTGCACAAGCTATTCCAAACTTCAAGTAAAATGAGCAATATGCTATATCAAATCATTCATATTCATAGTAACCTTTTGAAGGATCATTTTGTCAATGAACCCTTTGACTGTACCCCTGCGGCAGAGAAAGGAAACCTTAAAATAGAGAAAGGAAACTTAGTAAAACCAATCTATGCCAATGTTTGTGAGGGCACAGTCATGATAAGTGCCTCTCAAACCTCTCCAAACATGTAAGATTATCTTTAAATACTTTATTGATCTCTTCTAAACATTAACCAAATCAAACCTACATTTGAATCCACACACAATAACCCCAAAATGAAGGTTTTTGTATCCTTTAATGAATCTCAGTCACTGGTAGCACATGGACAGTCAAACTAGTAGTCTCCAAAGCATTCAATAAGTGACTGGATTGTATTTAATACACACTATTCCTTCCATTCACTTCTACCAAGAATAAAGCATTTAATCCATTCAACATTACATTTAATCATTAGATAGTTACATTTCCTGACTATGTACTAGAGGAACAGTCAGGAAATGTAATTGTCTAAACGATCCAAACATTTGAAAATAGTGAATTGATATCCTTGAGCACAAGCACCAATAATATCAAATAATGGAGATAAAGCACGGGCTAGGGCATGACACCAGTAGAATGCGATCATTTCAGAGAGCATTCGTGATCAAATAAAATGCAATGCATTTGAAATTTGTAGTCGAATATGATGCTAGATGCTTGAAAGATGAAGAAATCACATACCTTCTCTCATGCTCAGCTTTCGCTCCTCTATCCAATCAAAATAAAAATGATGAGGCCGTTTCACTTTTTTTTTTCATAGCCAAATCTTCCTTGTACCACACGAAGAACATGCCATTGGTTCAATTTTGTAATTTGTTTTTTGTGTAATTAGTAATTGGTAGATTAAATTCATATAACACCTTTATCAATTTAATTAGCATGTTATTATCATATCAGATAAAGTATGTTTAAGAATTGTTGGGGCTGTTCCTTTTGCGTGTATTAAACATAAGAGAATTTTCAGCATATTATTATCAATCTATTTCTTTGTTCTAAACATGCCATTGTTTCAGTTTTGTAGATTTGTTTAATCTGTTAAATGCATTTTTCGTGAGGAGGGGTCTTGTTCTTAGGAGATTGATGAAGATTGTGCACCTCAAAAACCAATTCATAAGGTACCAATCATGTTTCCTATTCGCTTATATTTTTGGATTGGTAAATCTCCTTGTAAGTTTCATGTCCTTTCTTTTGATTACTATGGATGAGATATATATCTTACATTTAACATTCAACTTCTTTACATTTTAGAACATGTAGTGTGTTTTTTGAGGATTTTACCAAATCAACTTTTAACATAAACCGAAAACACCAAACTGATATCTTGCCCTTTCAACTTGACAAAATATTTGCATTTGACCAATAACTGCAAGCAACTGAATAATAAATCCACATACCTGTATCTTTGTAACATACCTAGAACATAGAAAAGATGGATAAGTGGCTACCACCATGATTTTTATCTAATAAATATGGGAAAAAAAAACACCAAAAAAAATCAAATAGAAAACATGATTGGTCATTTCAGAGAGCATTCATGATCAAATAAAATGCAATGCCTTCTCTCGCGCTCGATCAACTTTCACCCGCTCGTTTTCTACCACTCCTTTTCTCTACAAATGAAATAAAAATGATTTGGTCATTTCAAAATAGTGAATCGATATCCTTGAGCACAAGCACCAATAACATCAACTATTTTGATATGTGGGTACCCTAATGTTGGCAAGAGTTATTTTATTAATAAGATTACTCTGCAAGCTTGGAGAAGCGATATATTTTGGCAAATGAAGAGTAGAAAGATGATGATATTCTTGAGATCATGGATGGACACAATGTTGTAGATAGAATGGGAAGACATCTTTCTAGACTGGCCCTGGATCCTTCGACAATTGGGGTAGGATCCAGACCCAGGCTAAAAAGATGTCTTCCTTTCTATTGTGGAATTATCCCTTCTTTGGCTTGCACTCATTCCTCTTCTCAAAAACGGTTATCTAGAAACTTTGGATACTATTTCTCATCCATGCACGAAAAGTGCTAGTGATTGTATAAAATTACTTTAGGCCTCCAGTATTGATAAGATGTACAAGTGTAAAATGTTTTTGCGAGACTGGGATCAATTTGTGCAGTGTACATAAATGCAAGGTAGTGATTATTCTCGACGATCGATAGGTAGCTAGGATAGTATCTAGGACTAAAGATAAAATAGCTCAAGAGACCATCATAGGTTCTCTCTTTCTTCGGTCTATATTATTGACAGAATGTTTTACCTTTCATTAGCTCATCAAATCCAGGGATTTGAAAGAATTTAATAGAATATTTTCATGACAACGTATATTATTTAAGTTGACGTTGCATGAATTTATCTACTTCACGCACTTGTAGACTATGAGGACAACGATAAAGAAGCATGGCCATACTTCTTTATCGCCATCCTCATAGTCTACAAGTGCGTGAAGTAGATAAATTCATGCAACGTCAACTTAAATAATATACGTTGTCATGAAAATATTCTATTAAATTCTTTCAAATCCATGGCCATGCTTCTTTATCGCCGTCCTCATACTCTACAAGTGCACGAAGTAGATAAATTTGTGCAATGTCAACTTAAATAATACACATTGTCATGAAAATATTCTATTAAATTATTTCAAATCCACGGATTTAATGAGCTAATGAAAGGTAAAACATTTTGTCAATAATATAGACTGAAGAAAGAGAGAACCTATGATGGTCTCTTGAGCTGTTTTATCTTTAATGTGCATATTCGTCAGTTTTTTGACACTTAATCATTAATTCTGACAAAAGTGCTATGCATTCGATAGATAAAATGTCGAAGAAAATGAATTTATGATAATAATTCTGACAGTAATGCTATACGTTCGATAGGGAATCTGTAAGAGAAATAATGAAGGACTGTCGCTCTTCCGACATTTTAAGTGTCGCAAATAGAAATTTTTTGACAGAACCTTCAACATTAATGCCATATCACTGAAGAGTATATCTATTGAAATTAAGTGGAAACTATTTGTATTCCAAGAGTTATAACGTCAGAAAAGATATCTTTTCGACAGTTAATAGGTCAATCTGTCAGAATTCTGATGGATAAACCGTAGAAAATGCCATAGCAAAGCTACTGCTAAAATGCAAGTTTTTGACATGATATGGTGTCAGTAAACTGATGGATATGTCTTCTGTCGCAATTTCCTATGCAAAAATGGTGACGGACCCATCTGTCGAAATGCCGACAAATTAGCGTTGCAAATCTAACAAATGGCTATTGGAATTTGACCCCAAATGTAGTAGTGGCTCTCTGATATGTTGCTCCAGCATTCTTAAACCCAAAGGTCATGACATTCTAGCAAAAGGTGCCCTAGGCACATGTGAAAGCAGTCTTTTCTTGATCTTTTGGCTCAAATTTTATTTGATTATAGCTAGAGAAGCCATCCATCAAGGAATACATTTAATAACCTGTTGTCATATCCACTATCATGTCAATATTGGGTAGTGGGAAGTCATCTTTTGGACATGCCTTATTTAGATCCTAGAAGTCTATGCACACATGAATGGATTTATCATGTTTGGTGACTGGAACAATATTTTAAACCCACTCTGCATAGTCAATTATCCTTATGAAAGCAGCCTTACGAAGCTTCTCTAGCTCTTATTTGACTAAAAGGGCCACGTGTGGATGCATCTTTCAAAGCTTTTGTTTGATAGGTTTAATACCTAGTGTAATGGACAGATGGTGCATGATTAGATTGGGGTCTAATCCAAGCATGTTAGAGTAAGTCCATGCAAAGTTTATTTTCTTGCTTTGAAAGAAGCTAGTGAACTCTTTCTTTTCTTTTGCAGATAATGACTGTGCTAGATGAATAATTTGTGGAGCAGCCTCTGTACCCAAATTCACTTGTTGAGTCAGCTCAATCAATACTGATAATCTCTCCTAAAAGTGGCTCTGAAGCGTATCAAGTATCTCATCCTTGGGTGCCTTAGAGAGATTTTCACCCTCGGATACGTCTTTTATTTTCACTATTTTTGGCTCTGACACCGCCACAATGTGGTTTTCACCATCAGAGCATCTATTTTTTCTTCCTTTTAATTTTTTGACTAAGATACTTGATATCTGCCTCTATCATGCTGAGACTACCTTCATTGGTGGAGGACATTATAGGTTCAATAGCATGGAGGTAACAGGCTAGAGCATAATCATTCTAGAATGTTAGGACTTCATTGGATGAGGAAGGGGAGTTCTAGTTTATCAGCTCAGGATTTTTGAGTGAGAGAGAAGTAGTGGCTGGTTCAATTGCGTTCACAATATAGTCATCAAAAGCATGGATGAGCAAGTCAAGGTCTATAGCGATCTCATCCAAAGGAGCATTTGAATCCCTATGAGACCTCACGTTGAAAGTAGAGGACAAGTTAACATCGATGGCATCTAATTCATGCATCCTAACACTATACCCTTCACCTACTTTGAGAAGGTTTTCATAGGTATGCACCATGTCTATATCTTTATCATAAGTAGCATCAGACAAAGAGTCAAATTTTTACTCATGTGAGTCAGTACTTGATGTGGGCATTCCATTAGCACTAACTGTACTATCTGACTCAGGTTCATCTCTTGTAGCCTTAAGAATTTGTTCTTGTTTGAATCTTTCTCGAAAGAGTAATGGCATGTAAGGTTCACCCACAAAAGTAGGGTCAGCAATTTGCATTTCCATCCACTTGTCATATGTTAGTGGGGTGATTGAGGAAGTTTCATCAGAATCACTTTCAGCTTCTACCTAATGGACAAGTATGACAAGTACATCTAGTTTTGCAAAGAGTGCAGCAAATTCTTGAGGAATAGGATATGGAAAGGTGTCTTCATTAGAGCTGGCCTCTAGATTTATCTCTGGAGTAGTATCTTCAAACTCTGGCTTAGGTTTAGATTCGGGTTCTGGTTCTGGCACAAATTTGTTTATCCCTAAATGAAAGGGGATCTTTTTGAAGCCTAAGCCAGTAGTATCCTTTGTGCGGCAACCTATAGCTTCAATGGGTTTTAGCAAACCATTTTCATTCATTCCTATAGGACCACTCCCTTTATAGCTGAAGTGCTTCATGATCTTGAAGGCCTCATTGTATGGCTCTTGCTCTAAGTCTAGAGGTGGAGTAGTCATTTCAGATGTTTCTTTTCCTTTATAGATCCAAGCTGTGATAGCTCTTTCTTCATCCTCATCTTCTAAAGGTGTAGAGGCCCGTATAAAGGTGCCATCGTAGATTATTTGAGGAGAGTCATCAGAATGTTTGTTACTCTCAGAAGGTCTCCCATAAGAGCATGGAGATGGAGGGAGAGTAGCCAGTGATAGCACAGGTTCAATTTGATATCCTCCCATGCTTGTATCCTTAAGTTTCAGAGTCTATTCTATTTCTTTCAGCTTAGCATCATAGAACTCGGTGGACTCTCTATTAGTTGGAACAAGACTATCTGCAGATTGTGCTAGAGTATTGCAATAATAATTGGTATTAGCAGGAATAGTGACCTCTACTCCATGGAATGGAAACTTGATGCATTGATGGTATGTAGATGGAACAACCTGCATCTCATGAATCCATGGCCTACCCAACAAGATGTTTTAGGCAAGAGGGATGTCAAGAACTTGAAAAGTAACATCTCTCTCAATAGGTCCTACGCAGATAGGTAGCACAACTAAGCCTTGGGATTTGCATTCTTCTTCATCATAAGCTTTGATGGTAATCTTTTTGTGGGAGTCTATACAATTCTCATCATAACCTAGCTGGGTAAGAAGCTTAGCAGAACAGATATTGAGACCAGCACCATTGTCTATGAGCACTTGGTGGACATGCTTAGGACCTATCATGACTTCTATATGCAAGGGAATGTTATGTGAATGGCTCAGAGAGTGATCATCTTCTTCAGAGAAGGACAAATAATGAGGTGAGGTTAAATGACCCACCATAGATTGAAACCGGTCAAGATTGAGATCTTTGGGGACATTTACCTCAATGAGGGCTTTATCCAAAATCTGCCTGTGAGTAGGCGAGATCTTCAACAGCTCAAAAATGGTAATCTAAGCATTGGTTCGCTGGAGCTGATCTAAGATGCTATAACTAGCTGAGCTAGATGTAGGGACCAATTTTTTATTCTTGTTGGTAGGGCCAATAGCAGTCTTATCCACAATTTGTTTCGGAGCAGAGACAGGAGGATCAAGACCTTTCAAAACAACCCTTCCATGTGATTGAGTAACAACATTGGCACAATCCTGAGGTTGTTCAGATTCAGATGAATGAGATGCGGAATTATGCAAGATGAAAGGAGTCTTAGGTTTGGGAACATCACCACTCCCCTTAATAGTAATCATGTCGCAATACTCAACCTCAACAAGTTTGATCATACCAATGACATTGTCATCATTAATTTACGTGTAATTGACCTTAGCATTGGTATTCTTAGTGTTTGAAGATTCACCCTTCTCATGAGGAGGGAAGGGATCCTTAAATGCTTGATGGTCTGAATTCTTGTTATGGCCATCCACAACAATGTCACTGCTATCAATCAAATCTTGGACCTTATGTTTTAGTTGAAGACAAGTAAAATTCTTGTGACCTTTATTCTGGTGATAGTCACAGTATGTGTTGTCATTCCACCAATGAGGTCATGGTTGTGGGTCATAGAGACACTTTTCCAAAGGAGTAAGTATCTGATTCTGCACAAGAGTTTTATAGACTACATCAAGTGGTTCTCCCAAGGAAGTGAATTCACGCTTGGGTTGAGATGCCCAAGGTTTGTTCCTAGAAAACCTTGAAGGTTGCTGATTTTCTATCACAGGCTTTTCAGTAGCTTTGATCGCCTGTATGCTTGAAGAGAGATTGAAAATAGACTTAATAGGCTTCGGGGTCACATTTCCAACCACACCGTCATTCACAACATCTCTATTCTTGTTGAAAAACTTCCCTTTATCTTTATTTGAGGAAGAAGATCCTTTTTTGTTGTCTTTGTTCAAAGTCAATTCCCCTTTCTTGATCATAAAGGCCTCTATTCACACCACTTGTTTAATCATGCTATCAAAGGTTAGGGGACCTTGTAATTGCACTTGGTATCCAAAGTTTGGGACAAGATTGTCCAAAAAGATGTCGAGTCTCTCAGACTCTAGTAGCTTGTGAGGACATCTTGTACATAATTATCTCCACGTTTGGAGAAATGTTAGAAAAGATTCCCCTTGTCGCTGCTTCAAATTGCAAAGATCCTGGATGTTGACCGAATGTTGAATATTATGCAAGTAATGTTGGAGAAATAGATTAGCCACTTCATCAAAAGTCTTAATGCTAGTGGGCAATCAAGAAAACCACTCCATAGCTAGTCCACCCAGGCTATGAGGAAATAGGCCCATAAGGTATGTCTGATCATGTATGAATTCCATGGATAAAGCACCAAACTCCCTTAGGTGATCTTGGGGATCGGTAGTACCCAAGTATTTGTCATATTTAGGGAGCTCTACACCTCTGGGAAAAGGTGGCATATGAAGACTCCTATCAAAGGGGAAAGGACAAATGCTTTCCATTGTGAATTTTTGTGCGGGTTTGTCCTTATTCTTCGCAAGTTGACTAATATGATCTTTCATGTCTCAGACTATCTTTTTCAACTTGGTGGTCTTAGTCTCTTCTTCTTTGGCCATAAGCATTTCAACTTGATAATCTGAGGGTAATTTAGCCCCTTGTTTGGCTAGCTCAAGAAAATATTTTTCCTTCTCCTCTAGAAGGAGGATCTCCATCATCTTAATAAGACCTTTATTTGCTTTCACAATGTCTATGTCATTTTGAGTTATTGTGTCATCACCATCATTTCCAAGGATCTCATAAATGCTTGGGACTTGATCTTGACTTTGATCGAAAGGGGTAGGATGATAGTGATATGCTAGTTGACCACCTTGAGCTTCATTCTGAGCTTGGTGCTGATTCTGATCATTCTGGGATTGATCATAATGTTTCTCATTTTGAGGTTGAGCATGATGTTGGTCATTGGAAGATTGACCATGATGTTGATTGTTCTAAGATTGATCATAAGTTTGGCTATATTTGCCTGGTTGGAAGTCAAATGGATCTCCCATCTTGTCATAGGACTGTGCAGTGAATGAAGACTTGGTAAAATGATATGAACAATGTCAAAAGGGTGTAGCTAAGGTAACTTTTGGTGTGTGAATAGGATCAAGAGGGTCAACAAGATCGATAGGTTCAATGATAGGACTAGTCCGAGGAAGTGGTCTTCCAAAGTTATGAAACAATGAGTTGTTTTGGAAGAATGAGTTGTCCTATTCTTGAAATGAGAAACCAGGTTGTGCTTGAAAAAATGGATTAAAATACTCTTGGAACACCAGAGGTGATTGAGACAGGTTGTCTTTCAAAGTACTCAACGAAGAGGAACTTGTGGATCCCTCACAATGCTCAGATTTTGTGACAGGTTCAGGATGATCTATTTCTTGATTATGAGGTTTACCTCTACCTTGACCAATATTACGAATGGGATAAGTGTTGCCACTTCTAGTCATGATAGTCATAGATGAAGATGCGATGAGAGAAGACTCAGGATAATGCTAAAACTCTATCTCTAGGAATAATGAAAAGGAGATAAAGGCTAGAACAACCAAGATGTGAGATGCACCCAGGATGAATCGTCAAGAGTATGGCTAGAGCTGAGATAAGACTACCGTGATGCGAGGTAAAAAAGCACAAAGAGATAAGATAAACAAAGGAGAGACAAAATGAGTCAAAGCAATAATCAATCGGTTCTCAGCTCAAGACACTTAGTTTCTGATGGTGAATGATAGGAAAATGAACAAATAGACCTCAGACAAAAATTAGAGTAGGCAAAAAAGTTCACTAGTCAATGAGAAATAAGTTGTTATTTTGAAAACCAGGGTACAAGTTCGCGCGAGAAAGTACTAGGCCGCACGAGAGAATGTAAAACTTCATGTGAAAGAATGAAATCTCATGCGAGGAAATGCTCTGAAGAGTGAAATTTTGCATGGGAAAGAACTGGTGTTTGATAGTTTAATGCAGATTTTGAGACACAGTGCAAATGGTTCTCAGACAGAAAATCCAATTTCTAGACAGTTTAAAGGATAGTTTAATCAACAATCTCAGTTTGAAGGTTTCAAGGATTCGTTTACAAGCATGAAGGTTTGATCAAGCAATGGTGACACAAGAAGTAGTCATAAACAGACCTACCAAGGACAAAGCAACTTGGCAGTATCATAGGAGTCTTTGTTTAATCATGATGGATAAGTTTAAGACTCGATAAAAAAAACATAGTTATCCCTATGAAAAAAAATGGTGAGAAGACAAAACCTTTGCCTCACTGCTTATGTGCATGTGTTCACCTCACACAGTCATGTCACCCCCTAGAGGGTGCCTGTGTTTCAGTGTTTCCAAGGACTCAATAGTATATGTTTGAAGGTTACCCTTGAGGCAGGGGCCAGTGTCATATACCACCTTCAAGCATCCAGGTGCATGCCTATGGTGAGAATCTACGGGAGAGATTCTTCCCCCTCCCTGTGCAAAGATTATGTCTCCTTTCAGAGGTGATCTGGGTAGGCAACTAACCAAGGATAGTTTTTAGTGGGCTTCCATTCAAACTAACCTTCGGTGCCCCCAATACAGGGCTAGGGCCTCGTAGACACACCAACACCTGAAAGTCATACACCCTCGCAAGCAGGGCTAGGAGCGGTGCCGCTCAGTACAATAGATAGAGCCTTCTCAAGATGATAGTCGAAATCAAGAGAAGGAAGATAACATGGTTTTGGAGTCTTTAGACTCAACAAAATTCTTTATTATAGTGAGGTGGAATCACCGGTGATAGGCGCATACTCACTTGGGTTGTTCCCGAAGGTTCAACTTCCAACGGGCCCTCTAAAGGTGACACAACTTGGCTTGGATCTGAGGGTTTGCTTTTTTGTTTCTCTCAAAAGAGAGAAGAGCATACTTCTCTACCTCTTCACCTTACCTAAACACATCAAGCATATTCATCACCGAGCTAGCTTCACTCCACCAAATCCACAAGCCTTTGGGTTTCTAGTTCTCTCAAAGAGAGAAGAGCATAATCCCCTAGCAAGTAGAAGTGCTAAAGATTCACTACCTTGCTTTTCTTCCCCAAGTATCCATCATTCTAGCAACATCTAGGTCTCAGTTTCATTTGTGGGCATCACTTCCACGTAATAAAGAGCCTATTCACCTAATTTTCTATCAAGACCCTTAAGAAATCTTAACAAAGCCCTAGTTATACTATGTGAATGAAAGCAATAAAAACAAACATAACATTTTAAATGATCTTCGACAACCATCTTGCAAGCAAACTGTTAGCAAGTTTTATGTGTCTTCAACAAAGTGACCTGCAAACCACTGTTATGCTGTGACAAAAAAAGAGATATGAAATCAATAGCAAATAGAAAGTGTTATAAATCTGCAACAGAAAGTACAGGAAACTGAAAAATTTAATAGTATTGATGACAAAGCTCGCGCAAGGAAGTGTAGTGCTACGCACGAGAAAGTACAGGGCCTGGTACGGGGAAGTACTATTTCATGTGAGAGAGTGCTATCATAAGTAAAAATTTCCATGGTAAGCTTAGAAATCTCATGTAAAATTTTGTACACAGAGAAGTACGGATGTACAACAGATTGCAGTATTCAAAAAAAATGCTTGAGATTGATGAGGCCAGAAATTAATTTTTCGGCCCCAAGGTGGGTGCCAGAATGTTTATAGCTGAACATGGACCTCTAATCCAGCCATATACACAACATAGTCATTGCTCAATCATCAAAATTACGAAGGTGAGTATGAATTACTCAATTTGCAACATCTATTGATTCGACCTGTTGCCTCTTAATTAACTGGGGTGTTTGAATTACTCTTAGAACGAGAGCCAACAACCAAAAGACGAAGCTAATATGGAGGATTTGAAAGCTTGAAAGATAAGCAAAGTACAATTAATCTAAGATGAATATGCAATTAAGTCTAAGTATGAAGAGCAATTAATCTAAGAACTTGAAAGAGATATGCAAATTAAGCTAATAACAATAAGGAAATTACTCTTCTATGAGAATGCAATTAAACTAAAAATGGAAATTAAACTAATGTGCAAAGAAAGCTTGAAAATATGAAATAGTAGAGACTAAAATTTTCTATAGTTTATGTGCTCTAAAATTGCCTCTCTTTTTTCGAATGAGGAAGAAGGTTCATAATATAGACAACCCCAGGGAGAGAATGAAGAGGTTCTTGAAATGAAACAGTTGACTCTTCATTCTCAATTGAGACAAATATTGAGGAATTACTTAATTAAAGAATGAATTATTGCCACATATGGGTGACACTTCGAGTAATTTGAATTATTAAATCCAAATAAGATAATCCATTCAAATAACCAAGTAATATTAATTCCTTTTATGTGTATTAGCTAAAGGGGGTGGATTTTAATTTAATTTAAAGCACTTAGGACTTTAGAATTAAATCAATTTATCATAGGGATTATTTAGCTAATAAAGTCGGATACTTAGGAATTAATTATAGTGTAAGATTAATGCAATTTAGGGTTTTTGCAATTGACACCAAGTCAAATAAATTCAGGTAGGAGAGAGAAAATTGCCTAGTAAAATAAGACTTTAATGATGTAAAATTGAAGAAAATGCACCAAAATTGATTGAAATTATAAGGTGCCAATTTTGGGTATTACAGTGCCCACCCATAGTTTTCTTTTCATCCTTATTGCCAAACTCTTTTAGGCCACTTTTAGGTGTGCATTGATTATTTCGGCTTTATTTTGAGGTTATGGATGTATGACGTTACATGGTAATTTGATATTGGATAATCATGAGATATCATGTGTTTACAACTAGATGATTATAGTTATTTTGATGATGATTATTTATATGATTATGATATCATTTATATTCATGGTTTTAATATACTTACCCCATACTTGCATGTGTATGGCTAACATGTATGTTTTACCTTTCTATTTGATGTGCATGATGTAGTTGACCTAATCCATTTATTGTTTTGAAATAGTGGACAAGTTTATGATTTATTACCTCTCTGAATTCGTCCAGGTGACGTGAATTCATGAGCCTTTTCCTAGAGCATGATTGTCGTATTTTAGGTTCAACTGATTTTTCTATTCAATGGTTGGCCATGTGGTTGGTGTGATTGTTGTATGGTTAAGTAATTTACTAAGATTAATTATGTGGTTTAATCATTAAATCTTACTAAATATAGAAATATTAAATGTGAGGATATTTAATTAATAGAAATTAATGAAATACGTTTATTAATTGAAAGACTTAATTAAAAAGTCTAATTGAGAAAATAAAGGATTTAATTAATTATTAAATCTAAAATTTTAATTAAAGATTAAATTAATTAATTGATAATTAATTATCAATTACATAATTAATAATATGTTAAAGAATATTACTTTTTAGTTATTATTGATATGCAATTAGTTGCACAATCAATTAAATTAAAGCAAAAATAAATTTAAAGTTGAGTGAATTGACAAAAACAAGAGTTATTTATTAAATTAATTATTTTTACTTAGTTTAAGGTTGTTTTGTTTTTAGTTTTGCATGAGCCTTGGAAACCCTAGGTTGAATAGATTTCCTTT